>JAQZBX010013312.1:0-40019 GCA_029593785.1 Cabassous unicinctus | reverse complement strand
TTTTTTTTAAAGATTTATTTATTTTATTTATTTATCCCCCCCTTGCTGCTTGTGCTGCTGTGTCCATTCGCTGCGTGTCTTCTCTGTGTCTGCTTATCTCCCCCTTGCTGTGAGGTCTTGCCGCATCAGCCCACGGCTGAATTCCCACCGCACCGCTCAGGCCGGCGTGCCCTCACAAGGAGGCCTCGGGAAGAGAACCCGGGCCTCCCATATGGTAAACGGGGGCTCTATCCACTGAGCCACACCCGCTTCCCCCAGAAGAAGTCTTGATCACAGGATGAGTAGACTACAGATGAGGAGGAGTGCGCTAGGCTAAGGAGGCAGGAGACAGAATTTCTAGCAGAGAGAGTCGCAGGTACAAAAACTCATGGAAGCATGAAATACCATTGAGTCGTCAGAGAAGTCAAATAATTCAATATGGGGGGAAGAGCTATGGACTAGAGTGGACTTACTGGTATTCTACTATAGACATTGTGATTCAAGCAATGGAAGAAATTTCAACATTGATGTGGAGCCAGTGGCCACTGGAGGCTCTGGGGGCAGGGAGAGGGAAAAGCAGTTGTAATAGAGGGGCTTTTTTGGGACTTGGGAATTGTCCTGAGTGACATTGCAATGACAGATATAGCCCATTTTATATCATCATACAACATGCAGAACTGTGTGGGAGAGAGTGTGGTCTACAATGTGAACTATGGTCCATGCTTAATGGTAAAGCCCCAGGATGTGTTTATCAATTGCAATGAATGTGCCACATTAACGAAGGATGTTTATGTGGGAGGTTGTAGGAGGTGTGGGAGCTGGGGCGTATGGGAATCCCTATGTTTTTTGTGTAACATTTATGTAATCTAAGTATCTTTTAAAAAATAATAAAGAAGCCAGACACACACACACACACAAAATGTGCAGTAAGTAATAGCAGATATTATAAAAACACCTGGCTCCCCAATACCTTCCTGTATTAAATCCTAACAGTTTAAATACTTTTTAAAATTTCTTAATGGTTTTAATAAGTGGGAAGTCTTATTGGATACTTAATGCCAAAGACTGTTCCTCCTATTGAATATTAAAGGTAATTTAAAAAGTAGGATTCAATTCATGATATACAAACATATTCCAATATTGTCTTTGACATACAGTATAGACAATATGGACAATATTAAAACAAATATGAAATATCACATATCTGCAGAAATTTAGATAATATAATTCAAATTTTTTTATAACTGTATTGAATTCACTTATTTTCCCATTCTGTAAGTTTCCTGATACACATGGTAAGAAATAATATTCTCTTCTCTGTGCAAAAAATAAAATGTATATTTTATGAAATTAAAAAAAAATAATTCAATATGGTAGGGAATGGGAGAGGTAGTGGAGAGAATAGGCAAGGCTGGAGAGTAGCAAGGGTCTGATGACAAAGGGAAGAGGCTTGAAATATATGACAAAGGATTTTTTTTTTTTTGAAGGATGTTTAAGCAAGGAGGAGATTCTGGCAGCGGTGTGAACAGCACACTGCAAATGGGTATGTGGGGGGTGGGGGCAAAGTGGCATCCAGAGGAAACTGAGGTCCACTGCCCTCACCCAGTTCTCAGTTCTCTGATCCCGTAGAAGATAGATATCAGCAGAAGACCATTCACTGATTTCCAAAGAATTTGAATTCAATGATGAACCCAGTATTTCCTAACCAAGGCTAGAGAAATTAGAACCATCCAAGCTGGCAAGTGTTAACCCTGGAAAGCAAATGTGGCAACAGCTCTTTCCTATTTGACCATATAATCAACATAAATATGGAAAGAAAGCGAATTTGACAGCCAAGGAAGCAAAACACCCAATGGGCTTTTTTGCTTTCTCCCCAGGACATTGTCCATGCGCAGAACATTTAAAATAGCTGACTTGATGATTTGATGATCTACCTGCCTCTCTCTCTCTCTCTTGCTATCTCTGAATGCAATTAGAGAAGAACACTTCATTCACACTGAATCTAAAAATAGATGATGGCGTAGTTCACAGACTGACAGCTGCATTCTCATACAGTAACCAGGAAAGGAAAGGGATGGCTAATAGCAACTTCCAAAACAAACAGCACAGAAGAAGTCCAGGATAAAGAGAAAACACAAAGGTCAGTAATTCAAAGAGTTGGAGGAGGAATGGGGTCACCCTGTGGCAGTTCATTAGCCCTCCCAAAATCCTGAAAAAAAAATCTGGCTATTTTGCCTAGCTCTGCCCAGACTCCTTCAAACAAAGCTCTGGCAGACAGATGGGGCCGTAACAGGAGCCAAACAGGACCAGGCAAGGAGGGCCAGGACTTTCCCTCCTAACTTCTTTACATATCACCTGGACACCCACAAGCTAAAAAGAGTCACTATATTTTCTAGATAAGAGAAATGAGTGCATATTCCCCCACCAAATCTAAATTACATTCTGCTTAGCCTGGGGCAAAAAAAAAAAAAAAGGTTATTCAGGAAATAAACTTGGATCATTAAGAGGGAGAAACCAGGTGTCTAAAGGGAGCATACCCCTCAGTCCTAAAATGTTTTCTGTTTTCCTCCTCTGTCTGCCTTGCCCAGCGAGGGGATTACGGTTGGGTTTCAAAAGAAACAAGGGAATGCTTGTGGACGGGAAGCAGATTCTCTCCCCAGCTCTCCCACAGATCTGTGTTGGCTCTCAGGGCTGCTGCCAGCCAGCTAAATGTCAGATCGCTGTACCCTCGCATTCCCTCGCGGCTCTGCCTCCATTGCCCTGGTGACTAAGCTGTTTCAACAGCTGTGTTATTGCTGGAGTTGGGCCAGTGTTATTCACACAGAGTATTTGTTTCGTAGGCTTATGTGGGGAATTACTGCACTCAGCATTTGGGGTTCTATTTGCAGATAAGTCCCTTGCCTTGATCAATCAGCCAAGGCATTAGCTGAAGGTGAGCTCCAGGCGGCAAGGGGACTCTATTCAGCTGCCTCCTGGTCTTCATAACACCGTAAGACTGTAGAGGATGTGTGTGGGTCTGTGGGAGACACAGGAGGAAGCATAATTAAAAACAGGACCATTGGTTGAACCCGGGAAGATCTCCATTCCCCTCCCTCAAAAAAGCCACCCATCCCCCCAAAAAGGGTTAAGCCGGATTCTCTGTTTCACGCTTTGCCTCCGGCCTTCTCCCTCATTCTCTTTCCTTTCAGGTAGTAGTGTTAGCTCTCTCTTTGCCTCTGCCAGTCTCCATGTACCTCACTCCACAAACTTGCCTCTGAACACCAAGTCTGGGGCTGGGCTCCTCCTGTGTCCTCCTGCCTCAGCCCTGGGCCTCTCTCATCATGTCGTTTATGATCATTTCTGTTCAGATCACCTATGACGCAAGTAGGACTTGTTGACTTGTCCTTCTCCTCTTCGATTCTACATCTCCAGCCCTTTGGTCAGTGTGGTAGGCACTCAGTTACAAACTGCTGAATAAATCAACCCTAACTCACTAGGTTGAGAGCTGATGGGGACCCCGGTTTCTTGTAGGCAGGACCAATTTCTATTTCTCGTCCATACTAGGCAGAATCTCCATCCATCCATGAGCCCAGTCAGCCTACTCTCCCTCCTAAATTCACCTCACCAGGGAAGCGGGTGTGGCTCAATCGATAGAGCTCCCGTTTACCATATGGGAGGCCCCGGGAAGTGAACCCAGGGCCTCCTTGTGAGGGCAGGCTGGCCCGTGCGGCGCGGTGGGCTGATGCAGCAGGACCTCACAGCAAGGGGGAGATAAGCAGACACGGAAGAAACACGCAGCGAATGGACACAGCAAACACAAGCAGCAAGGGGGGGATAAATAAATAAATAAATAAATATTTAAAAAATAAATAAATAAATAAAAATAAATAAATAAATAAATTCACCTCACCAGGAGCAATTAAAGCCAATCTCAGACATTGAAGAGATCTCAAAAATGTGAGTATTCTTATTAAAACATTATAGTAAAGACAATATGGTACTTTCAAACCAAACAATGACTCTTAAAAGCTCACATTTTTGAGTGCCTACTATGTGTTGGAATTTTCACCCACACACGGAAGCCTAGCCAGATATAAACAGTCATCTCCAACCTCAAAATGAGGAAACCGAGGCCCAAGGTCACACTGCTCGTGTAAGAAGGAAGCAACATATGAACCCAGGTTTTTAGTCTTCACACCTCAAGTTCTTTCCCATTATGTCACTGGGTCATGAGTAAGGAATCTATTTCTTGCTCTAGGAAGGTGTATTAGTCAGACAAAGGGGTGCTAATGCAAAATACCAGAAATTGGTTGGTTTTTATAAAGGGTATTTATTTGGGGTAGAAGCTTAAAGTTACCAGGCCATAAAGCATAAGTTACTTCCCTCACCAAAGTCTGTTGTCACGTGTTGGAGCAAGATGGCTGCCAACATCTGCAAGGGTTCAGGCTTCCTGGGTTCCTCTTTTCCCGGGGCTCATTTCTCTCTGGGTTCAGCTGCTCTGCTTCTTCCACAAGGCCAGCTGTAGACTATCAGGCGAATGGCTCGTCTCTCTTCCTGGGGCCTCTGCCGTGTCTAATCGAGCTTTCTCTCTGCTCCTCTGTATGCTTACTTCCCAGGCTCCAGCTCAAAACTCCTGCATCAAAACTCCAACTAACTCCTCTGCTCTGCTGTGTAGTTTTCTGAGTCCCCGCCCCCCAAGGGGACAGGGACTCAATGTCCTAATGACGTGGCCCAATCAAAGCCTTAATCATTATTTAATCGAGTAAAAGTGAAACCTCTGAATCAAATACAATCTAATGTGCAAACAGGCCAGTTTACAAACATAACCCAATATCTATTTTTGGAATTCATAAATAATGCCAAACTGCTACACCGAAGGCCACTAAATTAGCTGTATGAATTGAGTAAGTCACTTTATATATTGTTTTCTTTCATTAAATACCGGATCGTCTGACTACTAGACTTCTAGTTCTAACACTCCAGAGTCCAGAAATCTAAATTAACCCCACCAGTTGTCTGGCTGCCTTCTACTTTTGAGGCAGTGTGGTAAAAACAAAGAACCATAAAACAATTCCTGCCCTCAGGGCACTTATAATGGAGTTGGGAGTAACAAGGGATGAAAGCATGGGTTTGACTAATACATGAGTTAAACAGCAACAAATAGAAAACACCAGAGTGCTAGACTACAAGGCACTATGAGAAAAAACACTATCGGAACTATAAAAGGACAAGGTGGAATTCAACAATGGTCGCTCCCCCACCTGGACAGAAAGAGAAGAGAGGGAGAACATGTGGGAAAAGGCAGCTACCAGAAGGGATCTGTCTTTCACGGGAAAGCTTTGTTTCCAACAAGTTTCAGAAAGTAAAAAGTAGGCTAAAACAAGCTTTTTATTTCCAACACACCTTTTCTTCATTCCCATGAATGAATAGGGATACAAATGAGAGCAGGCAGCCAGGGAGAAAAATAACATGGCTGGTGGTTCCTGACCTCTTGGATTCCTGCCGACAGAGAAGCCCGAGAGGCAACATTTAATTGTGGAAAACCAGCCTTGCTCTCCTCTTATCTTTTCCTCTGTGACTTAAACCTACAATAACTGGCAACCCCTAGATTTCGAGTCACTCAGCTGGTGGTGGCAGCTATGGCTGTATCTGTAACTGAAAAGCTAAAGGGGAGTCAGATTTTACCAGCCTCCGAAGCCTCCTTGTGCGAACACAGCCCTAACACAGCTTTACGACTTCTCCCATTAAAAAGTTCACAGCTGCCCTCCCATTGGGAATACCTCCATGCAAGAAGTCCGGATGGAAAAAAATGAAATATGACTCCTAGCTGCTGTATAATTCAAAGGACAAGCAATGTGTCTCAAATCCTGAATTCCACATTTCATTTCAGCATTAGATATGTGATTTTCAATTCCTTTTCTTAAGGCTATAAACCCAAATTTCTTAGCCTAGGCATTAAGACAACTCACCAACTGCCACCCTCACCCTCCCTCAGGAGCTTATTTTTTCTCTCTAATGTGACTTTCTTCTGCAGCCTAAGAAATGGGCTTACTGTCTCTGCACACAACATATTATTTCCCAACTTTTTCAACTGGAAAAAAAAAAGTGACCTTGGAGAAGTCACTTCTACAATTTCAGTTTTCCGAGCTTTAAAACTTGTTCTCACAGTAGTGGCCTCACAGGAACTGGTGGAAATTCAACCTTGAACATCAAGAGTGAAGCATTTATAGTAGATGCACAATAAATGTTTCCTTTCCTCTAAGTTCAACCTCTTGGCTTGAGTTTGAATCATCAGAAAACTTTTTCATTGCCAACCCATGCCCCAGTCTTCCCTTAACACTTTTTGCTCAAAGAGGTTGTGTCTCCAATACACCTCTGCTCCCATCTTGAATTATTTTATTTCCAAGCATTTTAATCTACATGCTAGTATGTTTACAGTCAAATATAATTAAATCATTAATCTGTGGGCATATTCCTCTAAGGATGCTGAGAATTTCCCACATCTTCTATGTTAGGGTGTTCTCCAAGTGCTTAAATTCTGATTAACATGCAATTTGGTACTCAGAGGTCCTACATATACTATGAAGTTGAAGCTCTTACCTTGGAATTCATAAATCTCTGAATTCCATGGATGAGCTTCAGGGCTTCAGTCGAAACATAAATGCAAAATATGTGAATGCATGTTGTATTAGGCTGCCAAAGGGATGCCGATGCAAAATATCAGAAACCTGTTGGCTTTTATAAAGGGTATTTACTTGGGGTAAAAGCCTGCAGTCCCGAGGCCGTGGAAAGTCCAACTCAAGGTACCATAATAGGTACTTTCTCACCAAAGCCAGCTGCCATGTGTTAAAGCAAGATAGCGGGCAATCCCTGCAGGCTTCAACCTTCCCCTCTGGGCGTCCTCTCTTAGGCTCAGCTGCTCCACTGCGTCCTGATTTCAGCTGCAGGCTGGCATAGGGCTTGTCTTTTACGGCTTCCTATATCAGTCTTGGCTGTCCCGCTCTCTTCCCAAGGTCAGCTGTCAATTATCAGGCAAATGGCTCATCTCTCCGAGGGACTTTAGCTGTTTGAACTTTCTCCTTTCTGTTACACGGCAGGATCAAAAATGACAGAGCTCTCTCTTCCTATGTGTCTTGTCTGTCTGAGTGTCCATTTATATGAGACCCACAAAGGGGCGGGAACTCAACTCGAGTCACTTCACTGACATGGTCAAATCAAAACAGTCCTCAAGGGGAGTGGATGTAGCTCAGTGGTTGAGCACCCCTTCCCATGTACGAAGTACTGGGTTCAATCCCTGGTACCTCTTTAAAAAAATAAATAAAGCCCTCAAAGCAATCTTAACAGATAATGTAAGACACCTCAGCTGAATTTAATGCAATCAAAGGATATCACACCCAGAGGAATAGATTAGTTCACAAACAATCTTTCTTTCCCTGGGATTCCTAAAATCATCTCAAACTACCATACATGTGTTTCTCCCAAGGGTAAGATCCTTGATTCAAAATTAAGAACCACTATCCTGAACTAATAAAAGGCCTGTGGACAGCATCATCCTTGGCCCTTGCTCTGCACAAGTGGCCCTGCTGACTTCCTTTCTGGGCTTTGTTCTTTCCAGAACCCACATTCCTCCTCTCTGCTCCAGTCCAAGCTCTCACCTTCATTGAGCATTTACTATGAAGCAAGTACTTTCACTGTAAAAGCTTTACCTGGATTTTTCTAGTTTAATCTTTATAACAATCCTGGTGCTACTGTTATCTCTGTTTTACATATAAGGAAAATGAAATACAAGGAAATTTAGAAACTTGTCCAAGGTCACATAATTTGTTGGGGATTCAGCCCAAGTACTCTAGCTTCAGAGTGTTTAACCCTATGCTAGAGCATCTCTCCAAGCCCTTTCACTTCCTGGAACAGCCCTTGGATGGCTAGATTCTTTGTCATCTTATAGCAGGTGGCAGTGAATTCCAACATCTTCTTTAAGGCTCCACTCTTCAAGACTCACTTTAAAAGTTACCTTCTCAGTAAGTTAAGTATTTCTTTTCCTGTGTTCATTGAACATTCTGCTTAAAGCACTGAATGCATTGGTGTAATTTTTTGTTTATGTTTCTCCCTAAACAAGATGTGAACTCCTAACTAATGATTTTGAGTACAACTTGAGTATATTCTGTGCCGATGGCTATGCTAAGTACTGGGGACATAAAGATGAGCAAGACATAGTCTCTGCCCTCAAAGAATTCAGCCTTCCAGGATAGAGTTGTAAAGAAATGCAATGAGGTTTTTTGAAATCATATTATGATGGATAAAGATTTATCTTTTTATCTTAAATCCTGAGCAAAATACTGGGACATAGTAGAAGCCCAATAAATGACTATCGAATGAATGAATGAATGAATGATGAATGAATGAAGTTGGTAAGGGGGCCTCAGATTCTGAACTGTTAAAAAGATCTACCATCTATTCATGAAAACTCTTTGAGGTTATTTCTACACTGACTCACCTAAAAACTGCTTCCTGTGTTGGTGTCTATGATACATTTTTTAATGTCAGACTAAAAATACACTTCCAGTACACCAACACTGTCTGCCTACCCAAAGACTAGAAATGAACACAAGGTAACACATAACAGAATAAAATACAACAAAACTCACTCATTTCAACACTAAGCTCACCCACTGACTGGGTGGCGTCTTTCTAAAATTGTTCACACTTGAGGATCTCTGAAGTCACCTATTTACAAAGCCAGAGGTGGTAGGCACTCGTGGGACTTTTATAGAGCCAAAGAATCTTAGGTGAATCATGGACTCTCGGCAGCAGAGAGTTAAAATAGATGAAAGCTTCGAGGTCATCTAGTATAATTTCCCACTTGGCACAGGAAGCTGCTCCACAGCACCATCAACAGGTGCAAGTGGGAGCAAGGCACTGAAGTGCTAAGACCCCTCTGTTTCTCAGCTGGGAGCCCTTGGGCAAATCATTCAACCTCTCTAATCCTCAGTCATCTCACCCTGCAGGGAAGAATTGTTGAAATGATCAGATGAAATAATAAAAGTAAACTTTTCTTCATCAGAGTTCATTTGGTTGCAAGAGACACGATTTCACCCAACTTAAGCAGAAAAGGGGAAATTAGCTGTAACAATACAGAAGTATCTCAGGAAACTCAAAGGCTGGCAAGTTTGAGGGACTAGAACCAGGAAGAGAGAGTTGTCAGAAGTAAAGACACCTCTTGGGGTCTATCACAGTCACACCATATGGTCCTTTATCCCTACTTGTCTTTTTAAATCCAGTCTTTTCTCCTGCCAGCCAACTCCCCCTATTTTTCTATGTACTTGGTAAACGATGGCTGTCCATGTAGCCCTCAAGATTTTTCAGTTAAAGTGCCAATGTAGGTGGGCCTAGTATTACTGAATTCAATTTCTTCAAAGAGAGAATCTGACTGATCCTCTTTTGGTCCAGGGCCTGTCCCTAATCCAATCAGTGGTGGCTGAAGGACTGATCATGTGGCCAGCTGCCCACTTAGCAGGGGTCAAGGAAGCAACTCTCTGAGGAAGGCAAATTCTGCAGGAGAGGGGAATATGCAGAAGCAAATAACTGGCAAAGAGGGCCACCAGCATCTCTGGTACAACAGCACTTTGTAAAGAAAGCATCACTTGGTGCATGCTATCATTGTGGTCATGTTTATTAGCCCCACCAGCCAGCTTCTGCTTGACTACTACCAAGGACAGGCTGCTCACTACTTGTAGAGACAGACAGCCTTTTCATTTCTCAACAATTCCAACCACTGAACCTCTCTTTCCTATATGATGGCAACTTTTTTAAAGATACTAAGTGTGAGTATTTGCGATCTTCCCCCAGAACTTAACTTATAAAAGGAGGCATAACCTTTGTAGTCATAATATGAATAATGGGCAAGGCAAGAAAGAGAGACTCTTTGGATAATTATTTTAGGAAACAAAACCTAGACCAGGATAATTAGAAAAAAAAAACAAACTGACCCTCTTCTTCTTTTAAAGCCTTACTACTACCTCTCCTACACTAACACCATTATCACTAACACAAAAGGGGGAAAAGAACCACTTCTAGTGTCTCTGTGTACACATTGTAGTCATTGGGGGAAACGGTTTTTTTCCAACGTAGAATCCCGGGCACTTCTGCAAGTGGAATCCACCTTGCTTAACAAAGGGCTTTCCTACCTCCATCTAGCAACTTTTGTTTTGGAAAGCTTAATTCAGAAAAAACTTTTACTTCAGTTTTCTTCAGGTTACCCAAAGTAAAGGTGCAATTCCTCATAAAGAAAGCCATGTTATGATTAGCTGGCATTTACATACTGACAAAAACACCCAAAGTTAGAAGAGGAGGTAAAAGCACAAATCATCTTCTCTATATTGGGGATGCCATCACAGAATCTGCTGCTGCTGACTGCTTTAACATATTCTTCAATGATGTCACTAGGCTTTTATTTTAGCAACCAGGATATACTTGTTATGGATGCAAAAGAGAATCTCCTCATTTATATTCTAACCTCAAAGCAGGAAATGAGACCTGTGGGTGATCTGCAGCTGTGGCACTATAAACAGGACCAGCCTACCTCCTAGTCTAGATTCTAGAGTGCAGTACATTCCCTGAATTACAGATTGGGAGATTTTTTTTAAATGCACCATTTTAGAATGACCAGAGCAACTTCTGTCCGAGAATATTTGAGGTCGATTTGGTGGAAGGCACACTGACCTGTAGATATAATAATGTACTTGTTACTATGTAATATCTACCTATTCATACTGTTCATATACAATTAGGAGGTCCCGCTTTGCCTTGAGCCAGTTATGCTACAGTGGGCAAGTATCACTGGGTTAAGGTTTCGTCATCTGTTAAATTAAAGGACTAGTCTTCGAAACTTTTGGGGTCATGTATCTGACCAAAGCAACAAATCCTCTTATCTCTAAAAATATGTATATGTGGATATGACCCAAACTTTGCATATAATATCGGGGGGTTCACCTACCCCCCTGAATTCCACCCATAGGCTGCCTGGTTGAAGATTTGTAGGCCAACGACATTTTAATGTCCCTTCCAGTGCTAAAAGGCTGTGATAACATGGTAGATATTTAGCAAATATTTTACCAAATTATTCAACACCATAGACAAATGTTTTAAGACTAGAGACCAAGCCAATACAATCTACTTCCCAATGTTAGTAATTGGGAATTGACCAGTTAGTAAGTCAATGAAGGGCTGGAAGTATAAGGGACCTCATAAAACAAGCTATGTTTATCATTGTATGTATATTATTGATGTTTATCAATATGAAATCTTGGTAAGATTTTGGAGGAGCCCAGATGTTTCTTAATTGGAATTTTTCTTTTGGAAATACAAATGACAAAAATCATCAAGTCAAATATAGAGATCCAGAGAGCTTTGGAGTGATGCTGTCCAAGTAATGTGCGTTCCAATAATCACACCCCAAATAAAACAAAGCCAAAGATTCCCACGCTCCTGCCAATGTAAACATGGTCACAATAGTTAATTGCAAAGGGAGTACCGTACAGACATGCCTGAAGAGTTCCTCAAAGGCAAAGATAATCTATGAATGAAGTGAACAAACATCATTAGCCTCATTCTGCCCTATTCCCAGTCTTCTCCCATGATTTTACAGTTTCTCTCTATCCCAAGTCAGTAGATAAGATCAACCCATGCTAAAAATTTCTATGACTTAGGATCTGAAGGGTGGGTTCATTGCTCTATAAGAGGAAAGGGGAATGTCCAAGCCCATCTCAAATGCTGACAACTTCCTCACCTTCCTCCACACCCCACAAACCCCACTCCAGTTAATTCTCCTTATCTTTTTGGTTTGAGCTTTTTTAGCTTATCTTTTTTGGGGGATGTCAGCAGATGGAAAGAGAACTTGAGGTTTTTTAATCTGCTGACACTGACTGAAATTCAGGTAGGTAAAAAATTTTTGAAGGTAACTTTAAAAATCTTGATGATACCAGTCTAAAATAAAAACTATCCAATCAGAAATGTTTCTTAAAAATAGATTTTTAACAAGGTCATGAATAAAAAAGAAGGCCTTTTTGGGGGGTTGGGGGTGGGGGTAAGGGGTAGAGTTTGGGGAGAGCAGTTAGAGGTTTCTTTTTAGCAGTTGCTTCAACACATTTTGTAAATGAGGGCCATCCACAGAGGCATGGAAATGCAGTTGTGTGAAGACCATATTACTAACAGCCTGTTCCAGGCTGTAACAGGCAGTTACGGTTTTTATTGGTATATGGAATCCTTCCGCCCCTTAAGCTCTTTGTGGACCTTTCCCAAGAGGCATCAGAAATAGAATTAAGAACTACATGGAATTAAGAAGCTCAACTCTTGGGTGAATTTCCTTCTACAAATTCACTCCTTATCATTTTGGATAATGTGACTATTTTGTAGAATCAACAGATTGTTCCTTTTTTCTAACTGTCTGCACTTGGTTTCTACCTAACATTTCATGATAGATGCACAAATGAAAGCACAATTGAGTCATAAAAAGTTAGGTAACTCATACTTTCGATGTAACTTTTCTGTGATCTAAAACCTCTTTAAAAATAAAGATTATTGTATTAAAAAAAATTCACAGATGTATTCAAAATACGAAGTTCTCCATTCCCACCTCCAGTTTATTATTTCTAAGTAAATACATAAAATAGTAACATTCAAAGAAAGAGGGCAAGGATTTCCTCTTGGAATAAAGTAACAACTACCGTCTCAAAATCTTTTTTACATCAATGCAGTAAAGGATGAACTTGAACTCAGAAAAAAATAAATAAATAAAAAAGATTAGGTAACTTTCTCCCAGGACACTTGGCCAAACTTGAAAACTGACTGTGTAATAATATCATTCTAACTATTCTTTTTACTAGACTTGAGTAGAAATGTTATATAGAGATGTTTTCAGTTTAAGGGAAGAAAGTCACTCATGACTTGTAGAAATAATTCCACCAATTCAGCTAGTCATTTGCTATAATGAGACAAGCAAGTAAGACAACTCTTGATTGTAGGGTACTGCCGGGGTTCAAGGCAAAATATGACTTTATTACTTAAGAACAGAACAGACCACCTGGATTTCCCCATGCCACAAGATTTACCAGTATTTCTTCTACCTGGGGGATTTTTTTTTTTTTTTTTTTTTTTGGCCCTCTAAAAGCCCTAGGCTTGCTTCTGCCAATGACTCTCAGTGCTTAAATAGCCTGTAGATTTGAAGGCTCTGAAGAAACATGTCAAAAAATCCTCTGTCTTTGATCTCTTCACTCAGGGTCCTCAAAAGAAGCTCCCTCGAGAGTCTGGGCAATGCTTAGAATGTGACTTGCAGTTGTAATCTTGGAATGACATTCCAAGTGGGTGCCATTTTAGCCAACCCAAACCTACATTTCCTAAATATATACTTAAATTGGGTGACTGAAAATACAATTTAAAAATAATTTGGGCAAATATTTTAAGAGGAAATTTCTTTAATAAAATGGGGGTATACAGACTCTGAAGAATATAATCAAATAAGAATTTCGCTTTACAGAAAAATCTAATGTACACAGATAAGCATTCATTTTTTCCCAATGATTAACCAAATACCCAGACTCTAGAACACCAACATATGAAGTGGTTTATGCTTTTTTTCTGGCACACTCCTGTTTCCTAAACTCTTCTGAATAAAGATCTGAAATCCTGTGTCCCTTACTCCCCTCCCCCCATAGAAGCACCATGTTTGCACCCTGACAAACATGTTAATTTGGTATCTCTGTTCAGATTTGTAATTGGTATTCACTGAAAGGTCAATTACTCCTATTCCCAAACACTTATATGTCTCTGCACTCTCTTCAATTTACCTCCTTCCCCAGCTCTTGTAGACTATTGTTTAAAACGACCACAATTTAAAAGTTGAACTAGCTTTTCACACATATCACCAAATGCCAATTATAGGTTTTAAAAATGTTTGTTTAAAAGATGAAAAGTAGGCATACTGTTTAAAATTATTTTAAAATCTGGAATACATTTTTTGTATAATATGCATGGAGTATTTTCTTTCTTAATAATCAAATAATACATATATTCCCAATCAATTTTATTACTATAAATTTTCCTATAATGGCATCACTTTCCCCTCAAAGGAACCAGCCTTTAAATCCTGGAACTGATGAAAAACTAACCAGCTTTTATCATGTTAACCAATGCTTTGCTAGTTTTCTGAGGATTTGTCAAGATCTGAAATCCTAGCTAAAATCTCTATCAGTTTTATATTGAAAGGTTTAATAGGAATAAACATTTAACCCCCAAATGACCAGAATCCATTTTAAAATATGTAGTTTATCTGTTAAAGAACATTTCAAAGGTAGATGAAAACTCTAATCAGACATAAATAGGATATCCCAGCTTTAATTTCATAGCCCAAATGTGAAAGCTTTTCTCATTATTAAAATCTGAAACCCATTTCATAGATTGCCTGGAAATTTTTAAAGAAAAAATAGGATTGGTCCTGACTTTCCCTTAAATTTGAGGTAATATTCTTACAGCTGAATCTTTGATAAACAGGAAATCATCTAAATATAACAACATCTTGCTCATCATACTTCCAACCTTTCTCCTTTTATATTTATTGCTCTCAGAAAGGAAACTAGAATAAAAATGTAACAAACGAATGAACAAACAAACAAAAAAACCTGGGTAGGCAATCTCATGCAAGCTTAATACAAGGATCAGAGGAAAACTTAGACCTGTTGAGTTTTACAAATATTATAAATTATAGTTAAAATATACATGTACCTGAATACACCTGTATCTGCAATTAAAGGGCATAATATCACCCCTTAATCGAAGCCCTGCTCAGTATCCATGAACAAAAGTATTGAAGCTAAAATTAAAGAAAAAACAAAATTCCACAAGCCCAACATGCAATCTTCTCATAGTAAAGTCAACAGCCGCCATTTTCCTCCCACCCACTCACTGCTCCTGCTCATCAAAAGTATTTTTTGATCTGATTTTCTTGACAGCTATATGGTTTCAGTTTTTTATAAATTTTCAAAGGAACTATGAGTCATCTATCTTGCTAATTTTTTAGTATGTGCCTATTAAGTGCAGGCCCTCATGCTACAAGAAATTTAAGTTTGTTTTTTTTAAAGTAAGAGACTTTGGTAAAATCTTCCTATAGATCAGGGGTTCTTAACCTTTCTTGTTCCACAGACCCCTTTGCCAGTCAGGTGAAAACCACAGACCCCTTCTCAGAATGTAGCAGCAGATAGTTTTATGACACTCAACAATGGCATGTCTTTAAATTAAACTTTAGGATTATTCAAAATTCAATTCAAGCCCACGGACACCCTGAAATCAGGGTCCATGGACCCCTGGTTAAGAACCCCTGCTATAGATAAAGGGACCCCTGGTTAAGAACCCCTGCTCTAGATAAAGATTAAAATATATTTTGGAGCATAAAGAAATATTTGAAAGAGAGAAAACATAAGATACATTCACATTTAATTTACATATAGAAATGTTTTTTCTTATAGCCTCACTAACACTTGGACATTTTTTAATGTTTAGGACGAATATTTGCTGGGTACAATTTGGTCTGTGAAATTATTAGCATACTTAAGATTATTTTGAGTTTCTAAATTTGGGAGAAATACTCAAGATTTGGATTTAAAATGATTTCATTTATACTGTCAAAGCTTAAAAACGTGAATATTGAGCTTTCAAATATATTTGAATCCTAAAATATTGAGTCTACTTACAATGAACATAACTTCATTAGTAACCAGCAAAAACAAAAGTAGCAAAACGTATATGAGTTACTTTACATTACAGGAAAAGTTTCTTTAAGAACACATTTTCAATTATAACAGCACCCAGTAACTATATCTAAGAATCTAAGATTTTGAAGTCTATTTTTAATTTTAGAAATTTACCATCAGCCCCTAAAATTTCACATAAATTCACCTGAGACTCTGGATTATTTCACTAAATGATTTTGATGCCAAGTTCTGAAACTAAATTATAGGCCAATTCCTTCAGCACTGCACAAGGCAAGAACGGCAAGGCAATCCTATGCTTTCCTTCCAACCTGAAAACAGAACCATGCTTCTAATACCTGCCTGAGCGCTAGACTGCGCTATAAACAACAGTTTGTCACAGTGACAAGCTTCTTGAAAGTAGAGAAATATTACTCTTAGTAATTTTGAACACCTGGGTCATACTTTAAATCAATATAAACCATATCTGAGCAACTGGGGCCAGAACTTGTTGAGGGTCAGTGTTACTGATTATTGAAATGTTATTTTAAAAACAAACTCTTAATTTGGAGTGGGAGGGGGCCAAGTACCTCAACCAGTTGCTTACTGTTCCTTTTTTGGCAGGAGAATGATAGAATCCAACGAATATTTTCATTCGCAGTTTCCTACATACGTAATGCACAATCTGCCCACGAGGAATTTATAATCCAGGAAGGAATAACAGAAAACAATTCAATGACAATTTAAACCCCACAAAATTCTTACATTTCACAACTGTGAGGCTAGTGAAAATCACGAGGCCAGTAAGAAACCAAAGGTGTCCAAGGAAAGATAAATTATACCCAGTAGGGAAATTATAATATAGAGAATTTCAGGGAAGCCTTCAGGGGCATGTGGCAATGGGGCTATCTTAAAGGATGAGCAGGTTTTCAACAAGGAGTTCTTTGTTTGTAGGAAGGGATTGTCAAAAAAGGAAGGGGTAGGTAGGATCAGTATGAGCTGAGTTGCAAAGGGAGAAAACCTGAGCATATTTAAGGAGTGAGAACTTACTCCTGTTTGAGGATGCAGAGAATGTAAGCAGTTTAGTAGTAAGAAATAAGGTTAGAACGCAGCCTGGGCTAGAATGAAGAGGACAAGCCGTGTTTGTTAGGCACCGAAGGTGTTTTGAGCAGGGGGATGACAAGATTAGAGTTGTGCTTTCTTATAAAGACTAATCCCACTAACAAGGGTGAACTAACCAAAGTGCAGAAACAGAATTTAAAAGGAAGTCTGAGTTTCAGAAATATGGCTGGTAGGATAATTATAATAGCTACATTTTATTGAGTGTTTGCTATGTGCTGAGAGCTTTACACATAAACTACCTAATTTATCCCTTAGAATGGTTTGGTTAATTAGCCACTGGTATCTGTATTTTAGAGATGAGTAAGCTGAGGCTCAGGGAAGTTCTGTAACATGCCCATGATGACAGAATTTATAAGAGGTGGTGCAGGGATTTAAAACTCTGTACAATTCCCAAGTCCATGCTCTTAAAAATTCTACTATCCTATCTCCTTATCTGAACACCAACAGATAAGTGAGTCTATTTTAAATGAACTACTAGCTCCTTTGGGAAAGTATGCCAGCATGGTTGGCAGCCTCCAAGACGGTCCCCAATGGTCTCCCTCTCTTGGTATTTATTTCCTTATGAAATCTCCTCCCTTGAGCAGGGGCTGGACTCACTGGGTCACTCCTTATGAACAGAATCCATTAGAAGTAATGGGGATGACTTCCAAGACTGGATTAAAAAGAAACTGTCGTTTCTGTCTTGGGCACTGGCTCTTTTCACTGTCTCTTGGGTGACTCTCCCTGGGGGAGCCCAGCTGCCATGCTGTGAGGCAGACCTGTGGGGAGGCCCATGTGGTAACAGGCCAGGGCTTGCTGACAACCACAGGGCTGAGCTTTAAAGCAGAACCTCCTCCCCCAGTCCAGCCTTCAAGCCTCTGATGAGACTGCAGACCAGGCCAACAGCTTATTTGCAACCTCACCAGAGAGGCTGAGCCACAGACACCCAAGCTAAGCCATGCCTGGGTTCCTGATCCCCAGAAATGAAGAAATAATAAATGTTTGTTGTTTTAAGCTGTTAGTTTTGGGATAATTTGTTACCCAGCACTAATACAACCAGTAAACAACAATTACTTAAATTTTTTTAGAGAGTGTATCTTTTCCTTTATACTTGAAGCTAAGAGAAGAGACTCTACCTTAAATAAGCCACAGGCAGTCCAGCCCAAATGTCAGAAAACTGAGTCTAACCTAGCACCAAAACACAAATAAGTCAGTTAATCTACCTATCTCATCTTGCCCTACTTTTCTTCTTTTCCTGAATACATTTTTGAAACTAGGAATAATAAAATCCAAACATTGCCATCAATAAAATAGCTTTAACCTCATAGTTTTTAACTTCATAGCAAATCCTTTCCTTTTTTAACCTCACATATTACATTGCACATTCTTCCTAAAATAGCAGATATCACATTGTTTCTTCCCCTCACCCCCAGATGCCTCCCTTGTCTGTTTGCTCGTTGTTTTTTGCTCATTGTTTTTGCTCGTTGTCTGTTTTTTCTTTAGGAGGCACCAGGAACCAAACCCAGGGCCTCCCATGTGGGAGGCGGACACTCCCTGCTCTTTTGTTTCTGCTCATTGTTGTCTTGCTCACTGATTGTTTGTCTTCTTTAGGAGGCTATGGGAACCAAATCCAAGACCTCCCATGTGGGAGACAGGCACGCAACTGCTGAGCCACATCCGCTCCCTGCTCATTTGTTTTCGCTCGATGTACTTGCTCATTGTTTTTGCTTGATGTCTGCTCATTGTTTGTCTTTAGGAGGCACCGGGAACCGAACCCAAGACCTCCCATGTGAGCAGAGGGCACTCAACTGCTTGAGCCACATCTGCTCCCCGCCCTCCATTATTTCTTATTTGTAGGTTTAAGTGTCTGTTTCCCAACCACCCTCTTCCCTAACCCTTTACAGGTATCAAGTCTTGTTCAGTCTTGTATCCCCAGTACCTAGTGCTTAGCATGTAAAGTTTGAGAGAGTGAATGAAAAAATGTGTTGCATAGCAAATAAGTGAAAGAGTGAGTAAGTCAATGGGCAAGAGAACAGACGACATGGGAAATACCATCTGATATTTCAGGCTGTTATGCATAATCAATTGGCTTTTTCCTTCTGTCTAGAATACTCTTTCACTCCCCTCCCCGCTCCCCCACCACCATCCCCAGTACCTTGCAGGCTTTTCTCCCTGTAACACTCACCTCAACATCTGCCCCCTGCCTCACACACACACACACACACACACACACACACACACACCTGTCTGGAAAGCCTTCCCTTTCCTGGAAGTCTTTTCTTTAAGTGCCCACAGCCTCTCAGGCATAGCTTGATCACAGCACCAAGCACACTATACTGTAACGATCAGTTTATTTGCCCTTTTTCTCCCCTTGACCACGAGCCCCTCAGGCCTGGATCCTCATCTGTGTCCACGTGTCCAGTCAAGAGGACAGTGCTTGGCAGTAGCAGACACTCAAAAGATACTTTGAAATTATGAGGAGGAGACTGAATGGACTCTGCATTCTGGGAAATGATTTCAGCATCATCTGTTCCTTCCAGATAAATTGCCAATCAAACAAACTGCTCCAACTCCTAAAAAGAGTTAAATTAATTAATTTAACTGTATATCAAGATTATTGCTGATACAGGGAAATTAGAAAAAAACAATGCTTTAATTCATGGACAGGCCCCAAGAAGAACTGTCTTCAACATGCTTCTCTCTCTCTATTGATCTCATTCCTCTTCCCCTACTTCACCAATAATATTTTCTTCCTTTTCAACCTAAGATGCTACATGTGGATCTGCCTCCCAGATGTCACCCAGGAATCTCCTCCCCACATCCATGAATTGTTTATAAGTTCTCATGCCCTCAGAGTCCTGAACCGCAACTTGGTAAGCCAAAAAGATAACCTGGATTAGTGGGAAATGAGTGCTTATGGGTTGCCACTTCCATTTCGAAGGAATCTTTTTCTAAGGTGATTCCTGTTTTCAAAGCCCAGTAGAAAAAGACATTCTGAAACAAGGGACCTTTCATAGCCCTCAAACCACTCTCTGCAGGTGTGCCCCCATATGGCATTAGAGAGGTAATGCAACTTGGTGGTAGGGCAGGGCCCCACCTCTTCTACTCTCTAGACTTCTCATCTAAGACATGCTCACTGGTGCCCAAGTCTTCCATCTGTAAAACAAAATAATGGCAAGACCTATCTCAAGGAATGGGTAGGAAGATTAAATGGGTTAATGCATGTAAATTACTCAGAGAACTGTCTAGTAAGTGGTAAGCAGTCAGTAACCACGAGCTTTTATTATTATTAATAACTTTTTCTCTTAGAACTGGCTCTGAAAGAACCTGAGGAAAGAAATTCTCAAAGGTAAGAGAAGGTACGAGAAGAAGAGTGCACTTACTGATTTGGTTGTTCAGCTTAAACGCAATGTCCAGTTGCAGGATAAACAGCATGAACTGGAACCAAGGGCTCATCTCCATGGAGGGAAGGGGAATGTGGACAGAAAACACAATGTCATTGGCTTCGATTTCCCGGGGAATTGCTTCATCGATATCTCGGATCTTGTCGCACTGGTTGGATCCCCAAGGCATTAACCATTTTGTCTTGTGATGGTTTTTATGAGCATCCACACATTTTACTGACATATAGGACACGGCTGTCGTGGGCCCAGGAGCTGGAAAGAGAAAGTTTTTCTGTTTTAGAAAAACGATCCATTTAAGTGGTCATTTCTGGCTAACGTTCTTGCTACTACTGTCTTCTCTCCATTTCTTGTACTGCCTTTTACAATTAAGGATCAGTAATATCTAAGCCTTCAGTGACTTCAAGAGGTGTCATAAAAGTGTCCCCAAGAACCTTCCCATTGTGTTTTCAATCGCTGATATTTAAAGAGTACATTTGTAACCTGTTTGATACAGACAGCTTCTCACTCCAAACAAATGTCACAAAATCAACTGTGCTACAGTTACCACTTGTCTGAAGGGGCTGCTGTTCCAAAAAGTACAGTCAAGTCAGAAACTTGAGTCTGCAGCCTGGTTAAACAACTTAAAAAACTTACTGTCAGTTAATCTTGGGTTGAGAGAAACTATTATGTTGACCTTGGAACCCCATTTAGCATGGTCCCTTATCAGAGAGTGAGAACTCAAACATCGACTGGTGCACTAAAATATGATCCATATGTTTTAAGAGAGCAAATAAAATTGGAAGTGTATAACATTAAAAGTCACAATTTTGTCAGTACAAAAAGGTTACATACTTATAGTAGAAAATGTGCAAAATGTAGAAATATTCAAAACAACATTTACTCAAAATCTCAATAGGGGAAAGTACCAGTGTTGAAAAAATATCAAAATGCGATGTCCTTAACTTCATCTGTTTTAGGATAGGGAGGAGGACAAAGAGAATATTATTTACTGGATACCCAGACACTGGACTAGGCTGCCACATATTTTATCTCATTTAATCATCACAACTATACTATGCGAAAGAAAGCCTAGACATACATAAAACTTTAGGCTCAAGATCTCATCATCATGTTTAGTATTTAGATTGTGTCTCAAAAATTAGTACCTCACAATATGTCCTTTGTCAATCTCCTGTAAAAACCCTAGGCAAGTTTGAGCGTCGTCCTCTCAGCTCTCAGGCCTGATATTTCCATTGTGAGGAATAAGCAGTGGAGGAAGTCTGTAGCACAGGACTCTCCTGGGGAGAGCCAGGTTATTCCTACAAGGGGTCCTACATTACTCCTGAGGAGTCTCTAGCCCAAGGCCTTCATTATGCCAACAACCATTTATTATAAATTATGTTCATTGATAACATAACTTAGTTATTAGAAATCAGCTAAGTGATCTTCCCTTATGTGATTGATACTTGATTAGTTTTAAAAATCAATATGATTTTGAAAATCTCTTGTGGTCCTAAGAATAAAAACATGGGAAGCGGGTGTGGCTCAATGGATAGAGCTCCCGTTTACCATATGGGAGGCCCCGGGTTCGCTTCCCGGGGCCTCCTTGTGAGGGCATGCCGGCCGGCCTGCACAGCGCGGTAGGCTGACGTAGTAAGACCTCACAGCAGGAAGCGGGTGTGGCTCAATCGATAGAGCCCCCGTTTACCATGCGGGAGGCCCTGGGTTCGCTTCCCGGGGCCTCCTTGTGAGAGCAGGCTGCGGTGGGCTGATGCAGCAGGACCTCACAGCAAGGGGGAGATAAGCAGACACGGAAGAAAAGTACAGCGAATGGACACAGTAAAACACAAGCAGCAAGGTGGGGATAAATAAATAAATCTTTAAAAAAAAAAAAAAAAGAATAAAAACATCCAGTTCATGGTTTAACTATACCTGAATTTTTTGCCGACTCTAGTGGAAGATCTTTGGATAGGTCATGCCAACTTTACTTGCACTACTAGAAGCATGTTACATTTCCTTTTTAGATGGAATGGATTTATGTGAGCAATTCAAACAAATAGAAGTACTTTTAAAGTTAAATAAAATTTTAAATAAAAAAATGCAATGTCTTTTCTATGCATGCATGCATAGAGAAAATTTATGAATGAATTGAGCTGCATAACTTTAAAATGCATATATGAACACATTTTTGCAAAATAAGATCATATCATATATAGTTTTATAGCCCTTTTCTTTTCAGTCACTTAGAGAAACAGAAGAGCTATGATGCCAATCCGCTTGCTGTCAAATTCTGGCTCTCCCATTTTTAGCTGTGTTACCACTAATCCTGCTAGGGAAATTTGGAGTGTTACTAACCTGTCTGTGCATGTGTTTTAACATTTCTTAAATGGAGATAATAATGGTACCAATCTCCCCCAGTCACTGCATGTATTAAATGAGTTAATGAAAAAAGAAGCACTCAGAACAGTGTTTGGGCACAAGGGAAATATAAAATTAATATTAGTTATTATATTATAAACTTTCTTTATATAATTAAAAATTTCAATTAGTGGTTATAAAATATTCAATCACGTGAAATACCAAAATTAATTTAACTATATCCCGTATCAGTTTGTAAAGCCTGCCTACAAATAAGAGTAATTCTTTGTCTAATATTTTTTGTTAGTAATGTATCCTACCTTTTCCATCAATTTATTTATGGCTTTTTTTTTTTTTTTTTAAGATTTAATTTATTTATTTATTTATCCCCCCCTTGCTGCTTGTGCTCGCTGTGTCCATTTGCTGTGTGATTTTCTGTGTCTGCTTGTCTCCCT
Source organism: Cabassous unicinctus (assembly GCA_029593785.1). Lineage (NCBI taxonomy): Eukaryota > Metazoa > Chordata > Mammalia > Cingulata > Chlamyphoridae > Cabassous > Cabassous unicinctus. The sequence continues at coordinate 17,027 of JAQZBX010013312.1, read as the reverse complement.
TTGTTGGGTCGTCCTGCTGCGTCAGCTCACCGCGCCGCGCGGGCTGGCTTGCCTTCACCAGGAGGCCCCGGGAATCGAACCCGGGGCCTCCCACATGGTAAACAGGAGCCCTATCGATTGAGCCACACCTGCTTCCCTGGCTTTTTTTAATACGGAGAAGATTCTGATTTTATAGAGAATCTTTCTTTGACTTTATGCTTTTTTCTTTGTTCTTGTGATTGTAGAGAGCTTTTTCTCCAAATTGAATAAACAGCAACATTTATTGACTCCCAGTTTTATTTTTTAAATTTCATTTTTTAAATATTTAAATATTTGATCTATCTGGAATTTGTTTTGATATAAAATGAGGTGAGGTTCTAGCTTTATATTTTTTCTAAATATTTCAGTTATCCTTTATTGAACAGACTTTTCCTTTTCTTGTTGATTTATGATATCACCTTTATCTTATGTACACTAGTATGTGTTTCTGGACAATCTACTCTATTCCATGCATTTGACTATCAATTCATGGGCTAATACATTGTTGTGAATCCTGTAAATTGACAGTTTGTATTAATATCTGACAAATCAACCCACCTCCCCCAATCAATTTCAACTCTATATCCTTTTGCTGGGATTCTGATTGAGATTACATTAAATCTATAAATTAATTTGTTTGGAATCAGCACCCTTTCCCAGTATTTAGTGTTACCATCCAAGGACAGTGATTGCTTCCCCATTAACTGGAATCTATTTTTATATGTTATTGAAAATGTTCATAGTTTTCATGTGGATTCTGCTAGTATAATACATTTTTATAATATATTTATAAAACTTTTCTCTGACAGGTAATAGTGAAAGGAAGACGTTATAAATTATGATTTATGTGCATGGCTTAAATACATATAATTCTGTGCCTATGATACTTGGCATACTCTGCTTATATAGATTTCCTGAGCAGAAAATCATCTCTTATTTAATAGAGATCAGCCAGCAACTAGAGGAACATGCAAAGCACGAGAAAAATCACTTAGGAGTGAAAAGTATTTGCTATTAATGTTCTGTCCTACTTCTAATAGCAAATACACATTCTTTTCAAAAAAATCTTATCATTAAATATCTCTCCTAATGATAAATTTTGAGGACATCATTAATATATTAGTAGCAAAATATTATATTTGTATAAAGATGGGACAATGACTTCTAAAGCTTACCAGAAAACTCAGGGATTCTGCTAAACTCTATAGATGAAAGTCTTTCCATGTGGTATCCTGAACACTGTGACATGGAGTAGCCACTAATTCCTGTTGGGGAAGTTTTTCTTTAAAACTCAAAACTGTACCACTGAGACATTTTATATCTAATCCATCTAAAATCAGACACCTGGCTTATTATTAGAAATATGAGTCAATCAAGCTTTAGTTATCCTGACTCAGCTAAATGGTCCACTGACAGTAAGATACCAAAGGGCACATTTAACTGAACCCTTTTTAACCTTTTTAAATGTGGTTGGAGAAATAAACAGTGAGACAAAAGTCATGAATTCTATTTTTGGCTAACAGACTCAAACTGACTATTTGCTGCAGAAAATAGTTACTACATTTTAAAACTTCTATTCATCCAAAATGAACCTAACCTTTTTTCATTTATTTTTTTTTCTTTTTGAAAAACAAGTCTCTCACTCCTCAGACCGAAATGAAAAATAACTAGCTGAGGTCCTCAGTTAAGCTCTAAAACCACATTCCAAACTTAATAACAGAGAAGCTGAACACTTTACCGGCACAAAGGCCCCATTTTTAATGGACATAGTGAACGCCTGCCTTTGTAGCAGCCTGCATTATTTTCATTCTTTCATTAGTCTAGTGTTTCTTGCATAGAGAAAAAAAAATCCCAGGAATACTAATATTTTCATAAAAATCACAATGAACTTAGAGAAGCTTCAAGTGTATCTCAAGCTATGCCATCAGAATCACTAATATTATTCTTCACTTGAATAAATTAATCCTCTAGTCTCAAAAGCCCTTTGCATAACTTAAAAACCTGAAGATAATTCAATATTTTTCAATTCTTCCAGTGATCAAAGGCAAAATGCTTGTATAGAAAGTAAGCTAGACATTCTGATATTCAAACAGTTAATAGACAGTTAATGTTCCCCCAATAATATATTTACAGCTCAAGATAACTTCCTACTCTGGGTAGAGATGAATTCCCAGTTGTTTATGTAGAAAGCATATCAAGGTAAACCAAAAGTAAAGCTTATAGCTGTAGCTGGTTGCCTGCCATAGAAAATATTTTCATTAACTTTACCCAAAATTGTGACTACACAGATCAATGGCTAGAATCAAAATGTGTTGGGATGTACTTCTGTCTTTCAGTTTAAAAAAACAGAGAGAGCTTTATTGTAAGAGAAAAGAGCAAAATGGAGGAAGTTCAAATTATCTGCAAACTTTGAACACACCACAATCATCTAGCTGACAGGGAGATGTAATGAAGACCCTACTTAGACACTGGTGTAGCTCCAAGAGTTTGAGCCTTTAAGAAGAGGCTGGATGGATTCAGGTCAACAAACTGAGTCGTGTTTGCTCAGGTGAAAGCTAAAAATAACCAATCCTCAGTATTCCTAGGATAGCAATGCAATATCATCCAGCTGTCCTGGCACACATTATAAATGTCCCCTCTACCTATCTGTAGCATTGAGTTTTGTTGAAAACATTTGGGCCAAAAGCTACTTCTACATCTGTACAATTTAGTAGACAGAATAATTTGGCTAAAAATGAACATGCCCAATCATTATGGAGTGGTTAACATATGGTAGGTGAAGTCAGCATTTAGTGTGTGTACAGATGTTATAAAACTATGAGTTACTCATGGCAAACACTAGCCTATCTCGAGTTCAGTTGTCCTTAACATGTCCAACATAGACCATTTTTTCTTTCCCAATTTACTTTTTTTAAAAGATTTATTTTATTTCTTTATTTCTCCCCTCCTGCACCCCTTGTTGTTTGCGTTCGCTGTCTGCTCTCTGTCTGTTGTGTACTCTCTGTGTCTGCTCATCTTCTTTTTAGGAGGCACCAGGAACCAAACCTGGTACCTCCCACGTGGGAGGGAGGCACCCAATCACTTGCACCATCTCCGCTCCCTGCTTGTTGTGTCTCTTATTGTGTTTCTTCGATGCGTCTCCTCATTGCATCTTCTTCTTGTGTCAGCTTGCAGTGCCAGCACATCACATCAGCTCGCTATCTTGCTTGTCTTCTTGAGGAGGCACAAGGACCTCCCACGTGGTAGGCAGGCACCCAACTGCTTGAGCCACATCCACTTCCCTTCCCTATTTGCCTTTTAACACAATATTTTTGGCCTCCAGCTCTCCACTATAGCACACAAATTGCAAAATGTGATATTACATGACACTTAACCTTAAATGAAACAAAATCAATGAGACTTCTAACAAATTCTAGGCTGTGAAGAACTATACAAACACAACCTGAAGCTTCTTTGAAAATGTGGTGGACCCTCAATTGTATACATTACTAAAATTGATACTTCATTCACCAAATATGTCTTGAGTACCTACTCTGAGCTAGGCACTAAGATAGGGGTTGGAGTCAACCTCATCTATAACAGTCATGTGGAATGTACAGCTAATGGGGAAAACAGATCTAGCCCACTACTACCAGGTATCATGCTCAAAGTTGAGTCAACAAAAAATCATTAGTTCCCACACCCTACAGAACCCCTAAAGTTGGATAGGGATACATAACTTGGAAAAGTTAAAACTAAAACAACATGTTGACATGTCTGCTTATAGGGGACCGGGATTTGGCCTTGAAAGAGAATGGGTGTTTGCCAGGAGAAAAAAGGGGATTGGGAAAGTCTCTTTGCCTGGAGAAAAAAGGGAGTGGGAAAATCTCTTTGGAAGAGCATGTGCCAGGTCATAGGATATGTGGAAAGTCACAGCACTTTCTGCAGATGACTGTTTTAAAATTTAGTGAGAGATCATATTCTAGGTGAAAATGCAGCACCACTCCCACCTGTCTGTCCCTCACTTTCTCTAACCAGGGGAATAGTTCTACTTGAGTGGGTTGGCTTCAGATCTAACTATCCCCTTCTGTACTCTATAGAGCAAAATTAAGAAAGAATAATGAGGCACAGGGCTCACAAGTAAACTAATTTGTTTGGGAGATGTTTCCTTCTAATATACCTAACCTATCTCTGTCCTGTAGCTAGCCACAAGGCCAGACTTGAGACCCGATGGGAGAGGGGGGAACCATGGGAGAGGGGGGAACCATGGGAGAGGGGGGAACCGGGTGGGGTGGTGGGGTGGGAAGAGAGAAGCTCCCTTCACATTCCTGCAACAGGCCTTTGAAGTCTCAATCATCAGGTAATAGCCTTCACCTAAATTAGAGGAAGAAGGTCTGCCTTGCAACAAAGATGATATTTAAAGATTAATCTGCTCCAGGCTACAAGGGAAGGAATGTAGAGAACAGACAGTTAAAAGGGTAATTCATGTTTACAAGCATTAACAATCAGAACCCCTCCAAGTCTGAGAACCTAATGATTTTAAGTAAAAATGATCAAAGAGTTCAGAAATATTTTAGAAAATTTCATTTTTACAACAGCATTTAGCTAACAACAACAACAAAACAAATATATATATGCATTGATTTAAAAGCATATAGGCAATTGCTAGCAGATACTTTCTTCTACCGACTCAAGAGGGAGGTTGATTGCTAGTCTCAACTGAAAACCTGCTATCATGATTGTTGAACCTGTAAAATTACAAATGTTTGGTTTGTTTATCTTTGTTTTTTTATCATTTCATTTATTTATATTCTCTGCCTTGTGCCATAAATATCTGGGGCTACTCGAAAGAGATTGATTAGCTTTATTAGAAAAATAATTAGGGCTGATTTAAAAGGATAGAATTAATGTTTGGGGGGCAGTAAAAATTACTCAGCTTATGTCTATATCTACAAAAGTAGAGAACAAAGGCAATACCTGGAAAATTTAAGTTCCCCCAAAGTTTCATCTGAAATATAAAGCTAAATGACTCAATATCCATTTCACTTTGTAATGTGGAGACAAATTCCATTGCCTGGCTGTGAATGGTACACTTATAAGTTAATTAAACAATTTTTTTTCTTATTTTTTTTTAAACAATCAATTTTATTGATACTTACTAATAAAAGCATAAATCCATCCAAAGTGTACAATCAATGGTATTCGGTGTAATCACATATTTGTGCATTCATCACTTCATTCTTAGAGCACTTTCATTATTCTGATAATAATAATATTAAACAAGAAACAAAGAAAACTTATCACCTCTCAATCTCTCTCTGTTTCCCCTGCCATATATAGTTGCTGTTCTTTTTCCTTCTTTCTATTATATTTGTTATTTATATTTTGTAGAAGCTAATTAAGGATTATATACCCAAATTGTTTCTAAACTTTTGCCTACCTTGATAGCTATACTTGCCTTAATGAGAATGTATATAAAATGTATTTGGAATTTAGGACCTTGAACAATCCCAGGGTTTCCTTAAGGATTTTTTGACATGCATAAAGTGTATGGGAGGGGAGAGGGGAAAGAAATTAAGGGAAAATAGAAGGTTATTGGCAGAAGCCAAGACTATATTAACTCTTGTTATTTATACAATTATAATTTTGATTCATATGCCCCAGAAAGCACCCATTTAACTTAAAAGAATCATCAGTTAAATTTGGAAATTAGCTTTTAATTGTTAGATTGAGTTCTCTCCAAAATTGTGCATGCCTTTCTCACGCTCAAAGTTTCCTGCTGCCTAAAAGGAAACGTGGGATATACTATACTACTTAGGTAGCCAGATCATGTTATCTGGTTGAGTCATGAGAGCTTAGACAACTAGCAATACCTTGAGCCAATTCTGCTTGCTGTTCACTCCAGGTCAGTTCCTAAAAAGATTTCTCAGTGTCTACCACAGCATGAATCCAAATTTCAGAAGGTCTTGTTCTAATGGCTGCTTCAAAAATTTCAGCTAAAGAAAGTGTAAATACTTGTTTTGTTAAACTGACTTCGTGCTTATGAATAAACTGACTCAGCCTGCTAATTCCTTTACTAAAATTGCTCTGAAATTACAATGATCAGACACTCATTCCACCTCAGCCACTTACTTTGAAGATGAAATTCTCCTATATTTCAAATCATACCAATTAAACCTTACTAGATTAAGAAATGAAATATCATTTTACAATTCAATCTAAATTGCTAGATAACTGACAACTGGTCTGCAGGGCCTAGGCGTGGAGAAGGGATTTTTGGAATCCTCATACCTATTTTCTGGTCCATGTAATGGGGTACTCTCAGTGAAATGGAATTCATTCTTGCCAGCAATTTTCAGGAAGCAGTTAATTATGCTAACATCTGTTTTAGGAAAGTTAAATTTTTTCTAACACAGCAGAACATTCCTCTAAACTACTACCACCAAAACACACACGCACACACCACACACCAGACTTGAAAGCAAAATAATTTGTACTGCACACACACAAAGTCAAACACTTAAAGTAGTTCCCTAGAGTGTAAACTTATGAATAAATGACATAGACATTTTGACAGCAGAGTTACAGAAATTGAAGCAAACACTTGTTTAATTCATTCTGACTTTAAAAATACTGAAAATTATTGTATGTTTACCTCTTAGACTGATGAGGATTTTAAATGCTTGGCCTACATCCTCAATTGTTCTGGAGCCAAAGATGGAACAGCTTTGAAGAACTGAAGAATTACCCTATATTTGTTAGGATCTACGCAGCAAACAAGCAGCACCACTTGGCTTACATTACTTGCCTGGCTTGCATCCCGTGGAATTGAGGAGCATTGGAACCAAGAGAAAAAAAAAATAGAGTACTTTGGGACACTGAGCCAAACTCTTACATAGTATTTGAATGCTGCGGTAAACATGAAATTATTTTAGGTTCAAGTTTGGTGCCAGTTTTTTTTTTTTCTTTCTCTTTTTGAAAAAGTAATAAAGTGCACATAAAGGGCCCTGGTACAGATTTAGTACATAAAATTTGCCCTACATTACACGCGCTAATTGGAGGAGCGATCCAGTGGCTTGAATTGAGATTAAAAAGTTGGCCTTCACCTTTGGTGCCCAGCAACAAAGAGAGGCTAAATCAAGAAGCCTGACAGAAGTACATCAAATCACTAATTCTAACCTCTATCCCTGGAAAATGCCTAAAATTACTGTTTCTCCATCACTCTAGAAATAAAACAGTAAAAGTTAAATACACATGAAGTGCACACAAAGACTTCCAAAGAAAAACCAAATGGCTCATCTGTTGACGCAATTGCTCATTGCTTGGCAAACCAGTCATCGGGGCTGAAATTCTGACTTTGTGCCAGTGCTTCAAAATCAGCAACCTTTCAGCCAAAAGGCCATGGAATGCAGCCAAGACCACCTATGGAAAGTGAATTATAGCATCTTATAATTTACTACCTTGAGCTATGATCTTATAAACTCAGCATGGAGGGCGAACCAGCTTTTGTGTGAGAAATCTCTCACAGCCCCATAGAGGCCCCCAAAGCTACTCTGGCAGAGCTGTGAGGGTCAGAGGTGACAAAAAAGGGTGGACAAGTAGCTCTTCCTGAACAAGCTCTCTACTGGTAAACTTTTGTACTGGGATTTTAGGGTTAGGAAACCCCAAAATAAAATATTCGAGGAGAAAGAGGTCAGCTGCTCTGTTCTGATGTACCTGTTATACTCTATAAATTTCTACAGGCATTTTCCTTTTATCAATATTGTTATCAATGTTAATAATAAACATGAATAGTAACTAATATGTGGATTTCACACTACACTTTACAAAGCACTTTCACAAACATATCTCATCTAATCCTCATAGTAAACAGGTAAAATCATAATTAACCCTATTCCACAGTTCAGAAGATAAATGTTTTTGTCCCACTAGTAACTCGTAGAGCTAGGGCTAGAACTCAGGTCTGACTTCATACCCAGTGTTCCGTCCAATGCACCACATGGCCTCTCAATTGTACATTTATATTTATCAGCACTCATGGTTTAATAGGTCTCTCCAATTACCTGAGAGGCAATTTGTAGAGCAGAAGGATGGGATGAGGAAGACTAAAAGTGGCCAGAAGGAGATTGCTGACGCTCACAGGCAAGATGCTACACCCAGCACTGGGCTGAGCACCACACAGAGTGATTCAGCAGGTTAGCTTCTCTGGGAGATTCCAATCAGGGACAGAGTACCTCCATAGAGTTACTGAATGGGATGAAGGGACAACAGCCTCCAGAAAATGCACCCAACACATTCCAATCTAATGGAGACTCCCCTTGTGTCACTGGTACTTTCGTTGTAACTTCAAATTCCAGGCTGGCAGTCTGGGGATGTTAGCCTAGTGAAGATCAGATGTGGGAACATATGGTGGACTGTCATGGAAGAATCGATCATAGACCTAGTAAACAGGATGCAAGTCACAGGTAGGCTGAATTCAGATCCACCTAAGGATGAAGTTACTGACAATTCAGGCAAGCCAACATCGGGGCAATTTGACTCAGGAAAGGGTTTGTTCTCCATCCATGGAAACATTCAGGAAGCGACTGAATAGATAAGAGCCTGAACTAAATAAGAATCTCCTCTCAGTCACACCAAAATGAATAGTCTCCTGTCCATGCATACAGGATATTAAGATGCTGAATGGAGTCCTTAAGGCCTAATATATAAAACTGTATGCAGTTTACTGATTTATTTTTCTCTATTTTCTGACCAGTTTCGGCTAAACAGATAAAAGCAATTACAGGAGCAAAAGTACAGAGCATCTGAAAGGCCAAAAATTTAGTATTGGCAAGTACAAGCTGATCTTAAGATCAAGCAAGAGCTGCTAATGACTTTATCTGGAATTTCACAGATGCCAAGAATGATCATATCCTATCTCCTGATTATTCAAAGAAAAGGCAGACACATAATTGTGAATTCCCTAGAACTGGGGGAGCAGGGGAAAGTTTTAAGGGTAAACTACAATTTTAACATTCACATTCTTAGAAATTGTTTTTTTAAACCATTGAAATACTAAATTAAATAAAATCACTACTTGAACATTTTCATCAGTTCTAAATTCTTCCCAAGAGCTACCTCCTTCATTCAATTTGGTAAACATCTACTATGTGCCTCCAGTATCTGAGGCTGTCTCTGGTTTCCCTTCAGTAACAAATGATCCTTACCTCCTTTGGTGCCAATATCACCTGGCCTAAGTCTTTATTATAGCATTCTACCTAAAGTAACATAGCTCCTGCACCCTACTAAATTAGAAGGTAAAGGCAGAAGGTCTTTTCCCTGTTTGTGGCAACGAGCATAGAGGCTTCAACATGTAAGTTCTCCAAAGCTGTGCTAAACATTTATATTATAGCCCTCTTGGGTCTTTATATTAATTTATGCTTGTATTTACCCAACAAAGTTTTATGAAACACCTATTAGGCATTATTTTTAAAATGCCACAGCAGATTAGATTCTGCGGCATCTACCCGTATCAAAGTACAATTAAGAGTGGCCCTGGGAGAGCGTTTAGAGAAGCTGGGGCTGCTTTCCACGATGCTGACCTCCCATTGTTACACATGTCCCTGCCTCAGCTCGCTCCCTATGAATACTTAGGAGGCTTCTCACAGATTCATTTAAACCAATGTATAAAATGAGTACTGGAATTCTGGAGATCAAAATGAATTTTCCTCAACTGTAACTCTATCACCACAATCCACAGGAAGAAAAGTAATTTTACACATCATAAGAAGTGAGACAGATAATAGGCAAACCAAAAAAAAAAAAAAAAAGGTAATTTTTGAAAAGTTTCCCCAAAGGGTTTGAATGTGTTTAGATATTTACTTTTTGGTACTCTTTAATGTAGTTCCTAGAAATCGAGGACTTAAACAGCTGTTTATCCAATTCAAGTACTGCCTTGAGGTGATCAAGGCCTGGACAGAGGGGAAGAAATTGGGAGGCAAAATGAGATAAAATATTCACATTTTGGCCTTAAATGTTTATAATTAATTGTTGCATAATTTGAAGATTTTATGACAAAATCCATAGTCAACACTTTTTTGGTCATTTCACTAACGTCCTCCAAACAAATCCCACAAAGGAGAAAACAAGCACCCCCTTCCAAAGACATCTGCCTGTTGGACAGAATCCCTACTTCAGACTGCACCAAGAAGATCATTCCTTCATTAGCACAATGAGTATAATAACAAGATTACAGGTGCAAAAATATTACGCAACTCTTAGGCAGAACTTATGTACGAAGCACAAGATATTAGGAACATATCTTGAAGGACAGATTAGAAAAGCACATTAGGATGATGGAGGTATAGCTATGAGGCTGGAGCTACAGTTACACTCATCCACCATCTTCATTTCAATATTTTGTCCAAATTCTGAGCTCTTCACATTAAGTGCTACACCTATCAATTCTAAGTCTTTCTGACTGCCTAACCCATCCCTCTACCTCAGGGTTTCTCAACCTTAGCACTATTGACATTTTGAGGCAGATAATTCTTTGTTGTGGAGAGCTGCCCCGTGCACTCTACCACGTTGAGCAGCATCCCTGGCTTCTACCCACTAGATACCAGTAGCATTCACCTCCCACGCCATTCAAGACATGACAGTCAAAAATGTTCCCGATATTGCCAAATATCTCCTGGGTGGTAAAATAGCTCCTGGTTGAGAAACCCTGCTTTACCCCCATCACCCAGGCTTAGAAGAAAAATGTATGCCCCATTAGGCCATTCTGCAAGGCTCCTTTCCTGAGTTTGCAACTACAGGGATCCCAAGTTCTCAACAGCCCCTAACCATCACAGCCATCTACATACAGGCTGAATGCACCAGCCTGTCATCTACAAGTTATAAGTGATAATAACTGCTAATATTTGTCGAGTATTTCTTATACACCAGGCACTGTGCTAGGAGAATTAACAGCACTGCTTTCCATTCTTTACTGCACTAAGTGATAGATATTATTACCTCATTTAGAGATGAGGAAAATGAACCTCTGAAAATGTTTATTACTTCTCCAAGGTCACAGTCAATAAATAAGTGGTTGAACTGGGGTTTGAACCAAAATCCATTAGAATGCAAAGCCTTTCTTTGTCTTAGGCACCACTGTTTCTCCTTATGAGAAGAAACAAAGCAGAGATATGTAGGGTAGATTTGCCATGAGTTACAGGAGTTAAAATGGTGATGGGGCTCATAAAGGGCAAGTACAATCTGGAGCTTCATCAATGGCACTGAAGTAACCAGAACATAGACTGTTATAAGGCTTAGTGTTCTCCGCACTAAGCCTACCAACAACAGTATGGATGTCTTTGTTCAAAGGACATTAGCAAACCAATTTTTGAATTATGGATTTCCTACTGAAAACAGGAAAATGGTGGTTTCCTCTAAGTAGAAAGCATAAGCAGTAGCTGGTTGCCATGGAGCAGAGGTAAACTTACACTTGACCAGAAATACAATAACCAGAAAGGGATAGTAAATAAGGTGGAGTCTAAACCAGACAAGAGTTTCCAGTGGAGAAGAGAAAGTCAAAGAGAAATGATAGCTATTTTCAATTATGGAAAGGTCATCATCTAAAATAAGGGAAGCACATGTTCTAGATAATTCTAAAAGGAAAATCTGGGATTCATGAGAGGAAATTACAATATGGTAATGGAAGCTAGTTTTCCACTGAATGATAAGAAAGAATACTTAACTGTCACAGTATTTCAACTGGACTGAAAAATGACACAGGATAGAGAGTAACCATCACTGAAATGGAAAGGTGTTGGTAGGGAGGTCATTTCTGTTGGGAGACCCCAGTGTGGATGAAGTTGGACCAGAAAAACTCCCAGACCCATTCCAAAGCAAGAATCTCTGTTTCACTAAAAAACTGGTAAATTGTGGATTCTCTGTTGAAAACTGGCAGATGGTGAGGAGGTGCGGCTCTTCACTGAGTAGAAAGCACCAGCAGTAGCTCATACCATAACAGAAGTAAACTCTGATCTTGCCTGGGAAGAATATATCATTAGGTGAGACCAGACACAAAAGGAGAAGAGCCTTGGGATATTTTCCCCTGTTCTGGATAGATGATCAAGGGATAAGGCAGTAAGGGTAGGAAAATAAACAAACAAGAATTAAGCAGTTCTTTCTGCTATCTTCCAACACTAAAACACTGATGCATCTTTCATGAAATTTACAGCCAACTCTCATTATATTGGCTTGAAAACTCCATTTCATTTTTAAAAGAAAATAGACAACCATCCAGCTAGGGAATAGCTAGAGTTATAATTGATTATCTTTCTCCTAAACACTGATATTGACTGGTTTCACTACCCTTTATTTGCCCTAAAACAAAAATCCATTATAAAACGTCCTTCCGCTGGATTGAGTGCACAGATAGGACTGGGCTAAACTCAATCTACTCTTAGAAAACCAACCCCATTGCAAATCTGAAAGAGCAGTCCTGGAAAATAAAACTTTTACGAAGTCAACCTCTACAAGGCATAAAACCTTTGTTATACAAGAGAGATGCTGAAAGAATAATAGGTTTTCCTTAAACACACACACAAACTACACTAATTCATCTTTCCATATTAACGTGAGAGAATTTTCCCTATCTCTTCATCTCCAGGGCACTCAGAGCATTTAGTCTCATTATTTCACATAACACCCATTAAGTGGGTACAAAAGATTATTATCCTCCTTTGATTTCTAAGAAAGCAACTACAGAAAGATTAAACAAGTAAATTGTCTAAGGTCACTCAGTAAGTTAAGATGCCTGGATTTACCATCCAGAGATTACTTTAGGGATTTAGTGCAAACTGGCTGAACCTCATAAACTCACAGAAACCCCAAAATCTTACCATTCTCTCCATTTCACACACATACATGAAACTTTCATTCTCTAAACCCAAATCTGCCACTCTGTAGCTCTTAGACAAAGGAATCTTACCAAGCCAGGCACTATGCCTGCAAGCAGCCTGGTACCACACTTGACTTTACTTTCCAATCAGTATGGACCCACTCTTTACCACAGGAAGTTGATTCTGCCTGGTTACATCTGGGAAATTTTTAACCCCTCGATTAACTCAGAGGAGACAGAGGACAAAATCATAGTGGTTTAAAAAAAAATGCCACCACCACTCTGATTACAAAGGAGGCATGATTAACGAAGTTCCTTTTGTGTCCAAGCTCCATTGTGAGAGAAAGAGAAAGGGCTTTCCGCCCTCCTTTTTTGATTGCGGAGTCTTTTCCTACTTGTCTCATCATCCGCACAATCTGTTCACAGCCCAAACAGACAATCCAGCCAGTCTGTGGGGAGTTCCTAAAACATTTATGTCATGAAAGCAGACAGAATGAACAGGACCTCATTTTAACAAAGGATGATGGGACATGCAGCGAAAGAGTTCACAAAGGGAAATACAGACAGAGGCTCTGGGCTGAATGAATTTGCCCACAATGTCTAACACAATTCCAGTCCTTAAGGGTATTTGTAAACCTTCTGGTCAATTTACAGCCACCCCTGGGTTTTGTTCCAAAGAAAACTCCTTTCCTTTTAAAACAGAAGATCTTAAAAGAGAATATAGACAATTGACAAGTTAGGGAAGCCCAAATCAGTACTTTGGTCTCTCTAGACCTTTAAACATGAGAAAAACTAAGACAAAGATTCTAGTTCCAGCTCGACCACCTAAGGAAGTCAAGATAATGCAGATAAAACAGCACATTACCTGGCACGTGGTAAGTGCTCAATTTATGTCATTTAATATTTTTTATCATATGCTGCTGTCTTATTCATGATATTTTTATACATGTACCACTTGTCTCCTCAGTTAAAATAGCGCCAACTCATTTGTCTTCGGTGCATTACAAAAAACAAGTGCCTTCATACACATTTTCTTACTTAAACCTACAGTTTCTAGTGTAGGTTACAGATGAGATGCTAAAAGCAAGTTAAGGTCTCACAGTCGGAGTGGTAGATTCCCTGACTGGGATCTCAACCCTAATTTCACATCCAGCAATTTCTTCACATTACACTACACATGAAAAGATTTTTGTATTTTATGTCCCTTTATAGTCCTCATGATTTAGCAAAGAGCTAAGATAAACTTCAGTCACTATCTGACTAGTTTCCAATCTGTGAGTAACCTATAAGACTCTGGATTTAGTCTGAGTGACTTTAACAAAAAGAAAAGAAATGGTGGGGGAAAGAAGAACATATTTGGCTTGAAGGAAAGAGGCATGCCTCTTTGTTTTTAATTTGCCAAAGTAAGAATAATAACAAAAAAGTCAGCCTTCTCCCCATAACAACTCTGCAGTGTCAGTAGGGAAAGGAAAGCATTATCAGATCCTTTTAGCAAAAAAGATAAGGCAAGAGGAAGCATGAAGGATTAAGTATATGTCCAAGGAGGCAGAAGGAGCTAGAACCACATCTCTTGACATTCGGCTCATGGATTTTTTTCTATTAAGCTCATTTTTAATTCAGTGCCTTGAATTAGGAGACTCTTGTCTTGAATTATGCACATATTGCTTCAAATGATTTCCCCATACTTCCAGGCCCAGGTCAAACCCTGATACTTGAAGGAAAATATTTTTCTCATCTAAAAAATGCTTAAAACTCAGTCTATTTCATCCAACTTATCCCTTAACAACAAATTGTTTTATTTTATTAATCTTGCCTCTCCAATCAAATTTAAGTTCCTCAAAGGCAAGGGCCATTTGTGTACTCCTTCTAAAGCCCACGGTTAACCTAGTTCAGGGATTGCAGTAATGAACATGTGCTGGCTCATTCCTCGTTCTGTCTCATACACTCTCGGATGGCCCGAAGAAGCCACAAGCCACCTTACTATCTACTGAAGTTTCCCAACCATCCCCAGAAACACTGCTCTGCTTGAGCAGTCATTAAAGCGTCTCCTCTGCCTTTGAGAACCTCATTTCAGCTGCTGGGACATCCTGTTGCCATCCATTTCACACAGATGTCCAGCCTAGCAGGAGCACATGTTGCATCGAGCTTTACTTCAAAGCCAACAGCCTGGACAAGTTCCAGGAATTGCCAAGAATGATCTTCACCAGCCACTGTTGTACCCTACAGTGGTCCCTGAACAAACACATACACACACAGACACTTAGACAAATGGACACACTATACTAGTTGGCAAAGCTGTGCCTGACAAAGTTTGGTTCAACACTTGGTTTTATTTTTCATTTGTTAAAAAAGACCTGTGCCATCAAAAATGAGTAAATCCTCCAAATACACCTCTGCAATATAGCATTTTCAAGATTTATCTTTAAAATGAAGACATATTAAGTGCATCAGTGTGTTCTCTTTAAGTTGCAAGAGATAGGAAACCCTGCTCAAAGTTCTTGAGCAAAAGTTAAATCAACCAATCAATGATGGGAAACTGAAAAATGTCCATAGACAGAGTAGTCTTCAGGTGATGCTTGTTTTAGAAAATCAATTTATGTCTCAGCCCCTAAATTCTCCCTTAGGTTGTATTCGCTTCATTCTCAGGCTTCATCAGAAGGACTCCGGCAGTTCCAGGTTCATATTCTCTACATTTCAATTTAGTAGGAAAAAGGGAGAAAACCTCTTCCTGGTTGCTGCCACACAAGTCTCAAAATTCACACCGATTAGACTAACTTTGAGCATGTGTCCATTGCGGCCAGCACTTGGTTTGGTTGTGTCCATTGAAGTAGGAGGTGAAGCTCCTCTTAAACCACATGGACTAAGAGTGGGGAAGAGTAAGTGCTGCAAAGGAAACTCAGGGTCTTGCTACTACAAGAAGTAGGCTGAATGCTGGGATCCCAGAAAATAACAATCTTCCTCCCCAGTAAGTCCTCTTTCTTCCTCTAATCTCCAAGAAGTTGCATTACAGGGATGATAAGTTTTGTAAATGGTATACTAAAGGAAAGAAAAAATCCAGGTAAGACACAAAGACTACAAATAGCCAGTAAGCATGTGAAAATATGTTCACCCTTACTTGTAATTAAAGAAGTGTCAATTAAAATAATTAGATACCACATTTTAACCACCAGATTATCAAAAAAAATTTTAAACAAAAATAATGCTCAGTACTGGCTAAGATTCAAGGAGATGGACACTTCCAGACCTGACTAATGAAGTATATGATAGCTATCACTTATCTAAAGGACAAGTTGGCAAATAATATCAAAATCTTTTAAAATGGCCATGCCTTTTGACCTAAGATACATTCACAGTGAAATTGCAAAGGAAATAAAGACATACATATGAATTTAACTACAAAATAGGTTTTCATAGTACTGTTTATAATAGAATTCCCAAATTGGAAATAATATAAATGTCTGATAATTGGAAATGATTCAATTTAATCAACAATTTAATTAATAGGAGATGCTTTAATTATGGTAAATCTATGAGATATCATACTGACACTTTCCCGGCACACTCATCGGCATAGCTTAAATAAGGGAGAAAGGCACAACACGGAAGAGTTAATACAGTTAAGGCAGTAGCCACAGCATCACTCACTAGCTAAACCTAGTAAATTCGTTTCATCCTCATCTCTTAGGCCCTCCCTGACTCCTTCTTCAAGATTTACCATAGGGATCTAAAGATCCAGATTTTGCCTAGGGAAAGACTAAAACATCTGGGCACCCTCAGTAGGCTAAAATGTGTTACTCCTTCAAAGAGAGATAATTTACATATTTGTTTAGCAATTATTTATGGGAGCAGTTGAGTGCAGCATGGGAGAAGGTAAAGACGATGGGCAATAGACAGCATTTGCTTGTCCTGAATGATAGTCCCCCTGCCCCAAAGTAATACTTGGTTAATACACAATGACTTCTATAACAATTCTGTATTAAAAATTAAGCTTTTTTCCAGTTCTTCATCCTATGAAGTAGCAATTAATTTTCAAATCCACAGAGTTCTTCTCACCACTAACAAATCTACTACCTTCCCAAAGAAAACTAACCACAAACTCAGTTATTCTTCACCTTGGTTTCCAAAACTTTAAAATGCAAATGGAAGGGGAGTGGGTGTAGCT
>JAQZBX010013311.1:0-38921 GCA_029593785.1 Cabassous unicinctus | reverse complement strand
TTATTCTTCACGTCAGAAAGGATATCTTGGCATTCACCACCACTGGAAACCCAGAGATTTCACTTATGTGGAAGGCCCCTGTATTTTTGTTGGATTTTTCTCCTATCCTCTGACATACCAATGCCTTACCAATAAGTTTAGAATAGTTGCTACTCTACACTTAGATCCAATCAACATGATATCATCAATATAATGGACCAGTATGGTGTATTGTAGGAAGGACTGTTGATCAAGTTCCCTGAGGACAATATTATGACATATGACTGGAGGTTATGTGGATGTTTCTTCAAGGCAAGCTGAAGGTTAGATGACTGTTTCCTCAATGCAGGAGGAAGGTCAGGTGGCTGTTTCCTCAGGGAAATTCATTACCAGTTTATCTCACAAAGATTCAACAGAATTTAGGTTTTTAATATTCCCTCTGACATCACCATCAACACATATGTTCCCATTCCAATTTTCAGGGTCTCAATTATTTCCAATTAATGTCCACACTTGAACAGTAGACACCCTGCAAGATTGAGAATTTAGTTTCCGTTGTAACTGTGTTACTTGGACACTGAGATCTGGGTCTGATTTTCAGAGATCTCAAGTCTGCAGCTGCAGGAAGCAAGATTTTATTTCCAGGAACACATAAACATTTCTACATCCTTCAAACATGCTTCATGCAGCACTTTTGTTGCAAATTTGAAGGCTTGAGCTCATCCCTTTCTTTTATAACTGCATCCAGCTTATTTAGGAACAACCAGTCAACATCAGTATACTTTTCTACTCCACAAAAATCTGTTAAGGTGTATAAATCACTCTCACCCACAACCTTGCCTCTTATATGCATGTGAATAGCCATATCCAATGTTGATATTTTCATATCTCTATTGCCAACTCACACCATGGATTATCAGATGCAACTTAAGTATTGGAAATAGAGTCATTAGTGCCTTTGAATCTAATCAGCATAGAGAGCAATCGCAAAAACCACAGAACAAATTCTGAAACCCCATTTTTAAGTTTCTGTTTCTCACCATTTCCAGTAACAAGCTGTATCAATCAGAGTTCTCTAGAGAAACAGAACCATCAGGAGATATTTGCAAATATGAAATTTATAATACTTTCTCCTGTGACTGCTGGAACATAGAAGTCCAAACTCTGTAGGGCAGGCTACAAACTGAGAACTCCAGTGAAAGTTTTTAACAAATTCTCCAGGGTAACCTGACTGGCTGAAGTAGAGATGGAAATTCTCCTTTCTGACTGCCAAAATCATCACTTCTCCTTTAAACACTTTTAACTGATCTGGTTATATGTCTCCCATTGCTGAAAGCACATTTCTTAGGTGATTGTAAATATAATTTCCTTCATTGATTGCAAAATGTAATCATACATAGATTCAATCAACTTACTAATGACCAAAGTCCATGAAATGTACTCACTGTAACAAGTAGGCCAGTGCTTACTTGACCAAATAATCAGGCACCATTTTCTGGCCAAGTTGACACATGAGTATAACCATTACAGCAGATACATTTTAAAAATTACATGAAAGATTGTTACATAGTTGTAATCACTGTTGAATTATGCCAAATTATACTTAAATAAGACATTAAGTGTGTTTATATCAAATGATAAAACTCACTACATAACTCTGAATAAAGTAAAATTTTAAAAATAATTTAGTGTACTATCACATGTCCCAAAATCTTTTGAACCAAAGAAAGTGTTTTACTTTAATCCTATAAGCACACATTTTTAAGACTCTCAAATACTGATTTTTATAAACTTCTCAGTATCTTATTTTAAATTCTTTGTAACTCTTTAATTACTTTTATTTATTATTTTGCTTCCTTTTTGCTGACTTCTGCTCTTCTCTCCTTTCCTTACTTCTTTTCTATTTTTATAGTATATAATATATTTTCAAAAAAGAAATGCTTTTTTTTCTTTTAAATTTTTAATATATATTTTTATTAGAGAAGTTGTGAGCTTACAAAACAATTGTACATAATGTGCAGAATTGACATACGTCACCATGCAACCAAAACCTCACATTGTTGTGGATTATTTGTTACAGATTATGAAAGAACATCATCAGCCTATTAACAGTAACTATGAAGCATAGCATACATTTGATATTTTTCCATATACCTTCTATTATTAACACCATGTATTAGTATTGTGTATTTGTTATATTTCATGAGAGAACTCTCTCATATTTGTATGTTAACCACAGTCCATCTTCCACCACATGGTTCACTATGTTACACAGTCCCATACATTATACAAAAATATCCAATGGGTACACTCAGAGGCTCTCATTTTCATCAAATAGCTGTGCATTCATTACCTCACTAACTTTTTGAAAATAAAAATTCAATTTAGCTGAAAATAAAAATTCCCATATGTCCTATTATTCACATTTAGTTTTGATATAGTACCTTCTTTGTCATTGAAGCAAGAAGATTACTATATTGCTGTTAATTATAGTCCATAAGTTACATTAATTGTATTTTTCCCATGCATCACCATTCTCTTACCATCTTTTAATAATGACATATATTTGTTCTAGATCATAGAAGAATATTTTTGTATTTGTAATATTAACCACAATCCTCTTCCACCTCTGTTTCACTATGTTATTCAGTCCCTCATTATTCTCTATCTTTCTTTCAATTGACATTTTTATTCCTAACACTACCCCTTTTAGTCAAAATTTATAAACCAGCCATGTGAGTTGTATTCACTATAATGTGTTATCATTTCCACACCTTTAAAGTCAAGCTAATTAAAAATTCTACATAAATTAGCATTAGTATATTTTCACAGCTCATCCTATCTCCTAGTAACCTTTACTCTAGAATTGAATTCTATGTGTTTGTTTTTTGTATTTAGCTTATATGATGGTTAGGCTAATGTGTCAACTTAGCCAGGTAATTGTGTCCAGGTGTTTGGTCCAGCAAGCATTGGGTTAATTGTAATACAAGAGCATTTGTGGGCTTTGATAACCAGTGAGTTTATTGTGTGGATGGCTGATTACATCTGCATCAATCAGGGAGATTGCATCAGCAGTGGATTATGCTTTTATTCAATCAGATGAATGCCTTAAAAGGGGATGTTATTTCAACATTCAAAGAGAATTTCCCAGTGCACCTTTAGACAGCCAACTTCTCCTGGAAACTCATCAAGGACCTTTCATTAGACTTTCACTGGAGCCCCTGGTTTGCAGCCTGCCTGAGGAACCTGGACTTGTGCATTTCCACGGTTGCATGAGACACTCTTATAAATTCTCATATTATTGACAGATATCTCCTGTTGATTCTGTTTCCCAAGAGAACCCTGAGTAATACAGCTCATAGTAGTGAGACCATACAATATTTGTCCTTTTAGTATCTGGCTCATTTAACTCGGCATAATGTTCTAAGTTTCATCTATGTTATCGTATGTGTGCCAATTTCATTTATTCTTACAGCAGTACAGTATGCTATTATATGTATATACAAAATTTTTTTTATCCACTCATCTGTTGATGGTCATTTGGGTTGTTTCTTGTTTTTAGCAATTGTGAATAATGCCACTATGAACATCAGTGAGCAAATGTCTGTTTGCATTACTGTTTTCAGTTGTTCTAGATATATTCCTTGTAGAGGGATTGCCGGATTATAAGGCAGTTCTATATTGTGCTTTCTGAGGTACAACCAAACTGTCTTCCACAAAGGCTGCACAATTTTATATTCCCATTAACAAGGAAGGAGTGTTCCTATTTCTCCACATCCTTTCCAGCACTTTTTTTCTTTAATAATGACCATTCCATAAGGTGTGAGATTATATTATATTGAAGTTTTGATTTGTAATTCACTAATAGCTAGTGATTTTGAACATTTTTTCATGAGGTTTTTCACCATTTGTATTTCTTCTTTGGAGAAATGTCTAAGTCTTTTGCCCATTTTTAAATGGGATTTCTTGGCCTTTTATTATTGAGTTATATGATCTCTTCATATAGCATGGAAAACAAACCCTATCACATATGTGTTTTCCAAGTATTTTCTCCCATTAAATGGATTGCATTTTCACCTTCTTGACAAAATTCTTTGAATCACAAAATTGTTTAAGCTTGATGAGGGCCCATTTATTCATTTTTTTTTCTTTTATCA
Organism: Cabassous unicinctus; assembly: GCA_029593785.1. Classification (NCBI taxonomy): domain Eukaryota; kingdom Metazoa; phylum Chordata; class Mammalia; order Cingulata; family Chlamyphoridae; genus Cabassous; species Cabassous unicinctus. Next base: position 34,785 of record JAQZBX010013311.1, on the reverse strand, counting down.
CTCATGCTTTTGTTGTAAGGTTTAAGAAACCCAATCTACCACCAGATCTTGATGTTTCCTTATATTTTCCTCTACGAGTTATATAGTTGTCACATTTATATTTAGGTCTTTGTTTCATTTTGAGTTATTTTTTGTATAAGGTGTGAAATAGGGGTCCTCTTTCTTTCTTTTGGATATGGATATCCAGTCCCTCCAGCACAATTTGTTGAGTGGACGGTTCTACCCCAGCTGAGTGGGCTTGATACCCTTGTCAAAAATCACTTGACCAGTGATGTGAGGGTCTGTTTCTGAACTGCCAATTGGGTTTCATTGGTCAATATGTGTATCTTTATGCCAGTACCATGCTATTTTTTACCCCTGTAGCTATAATATGTTTTAAAGTCTGGAAGTGAAAGTCCTCCAACTTTGTTATTATATTACTTTTCAAGATGTTTTTGACTACTCAGGGCACCTTGCCCTTCCAAATAAATTTGATAATTGTGTTTCCAATTTCATTTTTAAAAAGGCTGTTAGAATTTTTATTGGGATTGCATTGAATCAGCATATCAATTTGGGTAGAATTGATATCATAACAGTATTTATTCTTCCAATCCATTAATACAGAATATTTTTTTATTTATGTATGTCTTCATTGATTTCTTTTAGCAATCCATTTTAGTTTTCTGAATACAATTGTTTTATTTCCCTGGTTAAGTTTATTCCTAAATATATGAGTCTTTTAGTCACTCTTGTAAATGGAATATTTTCCTGATTCCTCATCAAATTGCTCATGACTAATATATAGAAACACTTCTGAATGTTGAATATTCATCCTGTATCCTACTCTGCTGAATACATTTATTATGTCTGATGATTTTGTTGTAGATTTTTTGGAACATTCTATTTATAGGATCATATCATCTATGTGTAACAAAAGTTTTATTTCTTCCTTTCAAATTTGTATGCCTTTAATTTATTTTTCTTCCCTTATTACTCTAGGTAGAACATCTAGCACTATACTGAACAATAGTCATGACAATGGGCATCCTTGTTTTGTTCCCATCCTATACATGAAAGCTTTAAGTCTTTCACCATTGAGTACAATGTTAGCCGTGGGTTTTTCATATCATGTTGAGAAAGTTATCTTTAATTCTTATGTTCAGAGCATGTTTTTTTTTAAAGAAAGGATGATATATTTTGAAAAATGCCTTTTCATTGTCAATTGAAATGATCATGTGATTTTTCTTCTTTGGTTTATATTGTGAAGTATTATACTGATTGATTTTCTTGTGTTGAACCACACTTGCATACCTGGCATAAAATCCATTTAATCATGATGAATAATTCTTTTAATGTGTTGTTCTGTTCTATTAATATATATTTTCTTGAGGATAGTTTCATCCTTAATCATTAAGAGGTATGTCTGTATATTTTTTCATAATATCTTTATCTGGCTTTGGTTTAAATGTGATATCTTGTATTCACCACTCTTTTTATACTTTTAGTTACTTTTTCTGATACAATGTTCATTTTGAGACACTTCTAAGTCTCTCTCTATTGTCTTTTCTTTTCAAGATATAGCAGTCTTTTTAATAGTTCCTACAAAGATGGACTCTTAGTTAAAAACTCTCTCAGATTATGCTTACTTTTGACTATCCTAACTCACCCTCATTTTTGAAAGACAATCTTTTTGGATATTAGATGCTTAGTTCACAGTCTTTCTCTTGCAGCTCCTTGCCTCCATTTAGTTCCCTGATATCCTGTTCAATTTTTTCCATTATTTTATTTATCTGTTCTTTTTACGCTTGCTTCTGGAGGCCCTGTTTTCAAACTCACTGAAATCTTCTTCTTCTTCAAATTTGCTGTAATGTGCCTCCAGTGTATTTTTAATTTCATTTATTTAGCTTTTCATTCCCATAAGTTCTGCTATTTTTCTATGTATGCATTCAAATTCTTCGTGCTCAGCCAGTATCTTCTTAATATCCCCCAATCACTTTAGCCATCTCATTAAAGTACAGTGCATGGTGCCTTTCCTACTGAGTTATTGGCTAGGTTGGTCATTGGCCCCTAAAACAATAAAGGTATCTACTACATCTCTGGTGATGCTCTTAAAGTGGATGGAGAATATATTGCAGTTTCAGACTCCTGCAGCAGCTGACAATTGTTTGTTATAGCCACATGCACAATGATAATTACCTCCAGACTGGCTCTGTTTCATAGTGCTGAAGGATGCTATGCACCAGGCAAATGACTCACTGGAGTCTTACCTTTGTAATCTCTCTCTAGGATCAAAAGTTTGCAGCATGCTGGTGGTATGAAAGACATATCAAGTAGAACAATAATTACCAGAGTAATGTGAGTAGAACTTAAAAAATCACATTTGATATTGTGGCCTACTCCCATGGGGGGAAAAAAAACATGTATGGTTTCACAAGCCTGAAGCCTAGATCTATTAACTGCAGCTCAAAGAGGAAATTGTGCATTGATTAGTATTAAGCACTCTACCTGGATGCCTGATGAATATGGTAATATCTTTTCTGTTCTAGATGATATGCAGAGAGATATTGAACATGTTAAAAAGTCCTGGTAAACTTAATTCAATTTCTAAGTTATTAATAAATGTGCTTATAATACAAAAGAATGGCTTTCTTAATTACAGTTTTTATTTTACTTGTTATATACCTGTTTTGTTGATGCCTGTGTTGTCTTTGTGAGTTTATGTCTAGGGCAATGTCTCTCTTCATACCTTTCTTAACTGTCCTATGTATAATCACCACTGTGGGAACTGGGGTTGACAATTTATACCTAACCAGCAGATCTACCACAATATCTCTATAGAATTAACCAACAGGGTAAAAGAACTAAAGGCAGAATGCTATTTCCCATCAACTTTGGGAAGATGCAGCCTCTGAAGCCACCTGGCCTTTCTCATGCTTTTGCTCCAGTTAGTCATAGTTGGCTCTGTTTTTGGGCCTGCCTACCACCATCTTCATTATCCTTTTGGTTAAACCATTTATCTTAAATTCTAATTAAGTTTATTTCATACAGACCCAATGCCTCATTAGTCATGTGGAGATTCATCCAGTTCCAATCAGTGTGTTGAACCCATTTCCTTCAGCTGCAATAGAGTAGCCAGAGTGTTTTACACCTTGTTGTGTAAGGCCTATTCCCTCTAACCAGCAGGAAGTAGCTACAGAATAACCATCACCTTTCAGCATCCCCTTAAAAATAAGATTGAAAACTCTGTGAGGGGCAGTTGATATAGATTAGTATAGTGAAAGGGGGTAGGCAGCTGAGGTTGGCAGACAACACAGCTTGCAGACAATATGACCAGCAGACAACATAGCCATAAGAAACTGCCCAGAAAGCTCCTGAGGGATCTCATGACACCCTAGACATGATAATCTCATTTGGAATAAGATGGAAGCTCTAAATACTCTCAAAAGGCCTCACCATTGGACCTGAGAACTGAAAGATGGGGATACCTATCATAATGGCAAACACTTGGGGCCTTACCTCCAACATTATGAAAGGGGAGGAGGAAAGATTTTAAAAAGGCCTGACCTGGGGCCCCACTCATATAACTCACTTTGCAGTATGCCTGCATCCATGCGTTGGCATGGGCCATGTACTTATTTTATTTTTTCTTAATAAACTCTTTACTCCCTTGCCTACCCTATGACATATCCTTATATTCTTTTATGTGACATAAGCTAAGAACCTAGGGGCCCCGAAGCCAGAGCTATCCAGTAGCAGTTGTGCAGAGGATAGCAAATGGCAACATAGCAATCATAGCACATCATCATGAGGAAGGAAATCTCTGGTTACAAGCAATATGAACACAAAAATATAAACAGCACATGCTGGGTAAGAAATCAATTTTTTTATTGTCAGAAAAGTTACAATCATTTAAGGAACAGTAACTGAAATGCAGCAATGTATGATTAGGGATAAAATGACTATAAAGAAATACATTGGAGAATGCAGATGTGACTCAGCTACAATGACAGTAACAGTTAGTAGATTCCCAGTCTGTGCTCCCAGATACATCAATGAGAAAATAAGAACTTGGAGGATTTGGAGCTCCCAGGAGTTTGAAATATCCATGCAAAGGAACTCTGTGAAGATAAGTGAGATTGTCTATAACTTTAATTACTTAGCCATCTCCCTGTAGTTAAAGTATAAAATGAAAATAATATGCTATAAAATAAATGAAAATGATGCACATTGTCCATAAATTAAAAAGCTGTTATTGGCATCAATGGAAGCTTTATCATGAGGAATTCTACATAGAGCAATTTGACAAAAATAGATTTTTGAAATCAAAGATTTAAGATATTTCTTGTTTCATTTTTTGTCCTAACTCTGTTCTTATATGCTAATTTCAACAATCAAAGGATCAGAGAAGCTAACTACATTGCATGATTTAAAATGAAATCAATGTCCAGAAGCCTTTCAGCTACTGAGTCACATTTACACTCTTTCTGTAAATATATTTTTAAGCTCTACTTGGACACATCCAGTAAGTATCTTTTTATATTCTTCATTAGCAAATGGTCAGTTCACACTATGCAAAATAACCTCTGCAATAGCCTGTTTGTCTGAAAACTGAACAGCTACCCTCTTCAACTATCAGGTAACTAGGAGAGTTGCTCCTTATCTTTGCCTGGCTATATAAAAATGTTTCTGTTAAAAGGTCATTGAAGGATGATTGTGGGAAGATGGTGTCAGACTAACAGGCAAAGATCAATACTTTCACAAAAACAATGGAGAAAAGCCAAAAGCTTTCCAAAGGACCTGCTTTGGAAATCAGCATACCAGAAGAGTGCTATACAACTCCAAGAAGATTAGGGACAAAGAGATGAAGTTTCAGAAACAGCAAACATGAGTTACCAAACCTCCACAGTGGCCTGGAAGGGCTCCCCTCCTCCAGCACCAAGATATTAAGCTGTAGTAAAACCCTTGGCTCACTATAGCTAAGAGGGGAACAGATATCTTCCTCACTGTCAGCTGTTTCAAGGGAAAAGGAAGGGGCAGTTGGGAGTTTTTTCTTAATTGAATTCAGCTAGCAAAGCCTGCTTTGAATCTCCACTCTGTAGACTCAACAGAGGAACACAAGAAATCTGAAACTGAAGCACCTACATGGAAAGGTATGCTGACCACTGCCACCTTCTGGCTTATCTGGAAATTGCCTGGACAAAAACTGTTTTCCATTTTCTCTGTATCCTAACTACTGGAATAAAATTTGTGCTCCATTACTGAGTCCCTGGCCTGATGTGGATAATTTAAGCTGTGCAATTTTAAAGACAGAATAAGATGAACCAAACTTTAAAGAAGAACTGTGAAAAAAAAAACTATTGTTGAGAGAGAAATTAGCCATCAGAGTAAATTCACCAAATTCAGATGCTTAGACATCAGCAAAAAATTACAAGCCATCCTAAGTAATAGGAAGAGAGGGCCCAGCCAAAGGAAGTAACCAAACACCCTGAAGAAATACAGGATTTAAGACAATCAGTGATAATCAAACAACTCTCCTAAATCAATTCAAAGAATTTAAAGAAAATATGCCTATAGAAATAAGGATGTTAAGAAGACACTGGGTGATCATAAAGAACAATTTGAAAGTCTGCAAAGAAAAGTAACAGAACTTATGTAAAAAAAAGACATGTTGGAAGAGATTAAAAATACAATGAGAGGCACATAAGACATTTGAATTTCTTGAAGAAAGAATCAGTGATTTTGAAGAAAGAACATCTGTATTGGAAAATACAGGAGATCAGAAAGTGAAAAGAAGGGAAAAATGCAACTGATTCCCAGGGAACTGAATGACAACACAAAACACCCAAACATTCACATCTTTGGAGTCCAAAAAGTAGAAAACAATGGAAAAGGAGCAGAAAATTATTTGTGGAAATAATAACTGAAAATTTCCAAACCCTAAAGACAGGCATAAATATTAATATCCAAGAAGGAATATGCACCCCAAACAGAATAAATCCTAATAGACCTACCCCAAGAAACCTACTATTCAGAATGACAAATATCAGAGATAAAGAGTGAAATCTGGAAGCAGCAAGAGAAAAGCAAAGCATCACAGACAAGGAAAACTCAGATTAAGTGTCAACCTCACATCAGAAACCATGGAACAAGAAGAAAATGGTATGACATATTTAAGGTACTGAAAGAGAAAACCTGCCAGCCAAGGAGTCTATATCCAGCAAAATTGACCTTCAGAAATGATAGTGAGAACAATGACTCCAAAGAAAAAGAAAATCTGATAGAATATGTTTCCAAAAGACCAGAATTACAAGAAATACTAAAGAGAGTGCTAAAGAATGAAAGGAAAAATCAAGGGTAAGAGAATTGGAGAAGAGTGTAGGTATGAAAATTGTTAGGAAAGGTAAACTAAAGGGTAAGAAGGCAAACAATAGAACAATATGACAACAGAGAGCTGAAGGACAAAATGGATGAAGCAAAGCCGTTACAGTAATAACATCAAATGTTAAAGGGTTGAACTTCTCAATCAAGAGACACAGACTGATTGTTTGGATAAAAAATATGAGCAGTTCATATGTTGTCTGCAAGAGAATCCTCTCAGATGTAAAGGCAAAATGAAGTTAGAAGGAAAATGTTGGAAAAAGATATTCCATGCAATATTAACCAAAAAAGAGATGGTATAGTGATACTAATATCAGGAAAAAAATAGATGTGACATGCAAAATTGTTATAAGGGATGAAAAATGTCATTATATATTAATTAAAAAGGCAATACTCCAAAAAGAAAGAATTATGCTAAATATTTATTCACTGATAGATGTATATTATAATTACCTTGGTGGAAGGATTGTGAACAAGAAATTAAAAATACGATGTGACTGCCTTTAGCACATAGGAGCAGGAGTTAGATATGGAAGTGCTTAGAGATCTTTACTGCCTCAGGAATGTAACCTTATCTTAGTCTGTATAAGGAAAATGTCCTTAGGGAAATTTACCTCAAGCACATAACTCTGTCTTTGCTGGTTCCTAATCCTAGCTATATATTAATTATATATCCCTGCTTAGCATATCATTAATAGCAATACCCTTTAGAACAGGACATTTTCCAAACTTCATGTCTCTCCTCAGGGGAGCTGGCCACTTCCCCATGCTTATCACTCATGAGTTGTCAAATCAGCAAGAGATATGAAGTTTCAGACCTCCTTAAAGGGGACAGTTCCTTGGCTGCCAGTTGAAGTCTCACCCAGAAGGGGACATTTCTGCCTGGGACTGTGATTCTGATCAGGGACTCTGGTTGGCAGTTGAATAGGACTTCCCAGCCTGGTGAAAGACAAGATGAGTTTTCCCAAGGTTTGGTGAGTGATTGCAAATATACTCTTTCTCTCCCTCTGCATTATCTAATTGGCTTATTGCATTATATTGTGAGCAATAAATAACTATGATCATTTAACTGTTTATTAGCATTGGATCATCTATACATGAATTATCAAATAAATTGCTAATTTTGATTCATGACTTGAGTCTCTCCCATTCCTTAACAAACATGCACCTAACTTGAGTGCACCAATATATATGAGGCACACAATGATAAAACTGAAGGGAGAAATAGATGTTTCTATAAAAATAGTTGCAGACTTCAGTACACCACTCTCAGTATTGGATAGAACATCTGGACAGAGGACAAATAAAGAAACAGAGAACTTGAATAATATGATAAATAAACTAGACCAAACAGGCATTATGATTAAGTTTTTCACCCCAACACAGGAGGTTATAATTTCTGTTTAAGTGTGCATGGATCCTTCTCAAAGATAGACCTTATGTTGGGTCACAAAACAAGTCTCAATAAATTTATGAAGTTTGAAATTATACAAAACATTTTCTCTGATCATAAGGCTTTGAAGCTGGAAACCAATAATGGATGGAAAAGGGAAACTTCATAAAAAATGGGATTAAACAACACACTTTTAAATAATCAGTGGGTCAAAGAAAAAATTGCAAGAGAATTCAGCAATTATCTTGAGATGAATGAAAAGAAGAACACAGCATATCAAAATCTATGAGACACTGCAAAGGCAGTGCTGAGAGGTGAATTTATAGCCCTCAATGCTTACATTAAAATAAGAGCTATTAATAAAATTGAAGATCTAACTGCATGCTGGAGGAAATAAAAAAGAATAGAAAATTAATTAAATAGAAAATTAAATTATTCCCAAACCAAGCCTAAGGAAAGAAGTAAAGATCAGAGCAGAAGTAAATGAAATTGATAACAACAACAAAGTAAAACAATAGAGAGAGAATCAACAAAGCCAAAAGATGGTTCTTTGAGAAGAGCCACAAAATCTACAAATGCTTAACTAGAATTACAAAGAGAAAAAGAAAGAAGATGCAAATAAATAAAATATGAAATGAGAGGGGGGACATTAACACTGACCACAGATATAAGAGAGATCATGAGAGGATTCTATGAACAACTGTGTGCCAAAAAACTAGACAATGTAGAGAAGATAGACAAATTACTAGAATCACATGAACCACTTACACTGATCCTAGAAGAAATAGAAGACCTGAACAAACCATTCACAGGTAAAGAGATTGAAACAGTCATCAAAAACCTCCCAAAGATGAAAAGCCTGGGACTAGATGGCTTCACAGTTGAATTCTACAAAATATTCAAAGATGAGCTAACACCAATCTTGCTCAAGCCCTTCCAAAAAATTCATCAGAAAAGAATGCTATGAGACTCATTCTATGCAGCCAACATCACCCTGATACCAAAACCAGAAAAAGATATTACAGAAAAAGAAAATTACAGACCAATGCCTCTAATGAATATAGATGCAAAAATCCTCAACAAAATACTTGCAAACAGAATCCAAAAGCACATTAAAAGAATTATACGCTATGATCAAGTAGGTTTTTTCCAGGTGTGGAAGAGTGGTGCAACATAAAAAATCAATTAGTGTAATAAGCCACATTGATAAATTAAAGAAGAAAAATCACATGATCTTCTCAATTGATGCTGAAAAAACATTTGACAAAATACATCACACAGTTTAAAAAAAAAAAAAACTCTCCAAAAGATAGGAATAGAAGGAAGCTTTCTAAATATGGTAAAGTGCACATATGAAAAATTTACAGTTGCATTGCTAGTTGGTGCTTGGTGGTAATCCCTCAGTGCCAGGTAGGCTCATCCTTGGGAGTCATTTCCCATGCTGAAGTCAATGCATGTTTATGCTTTCAGCTTAGAAAAGAGGCCATGTCTGAGCAACAAAGGTTTTCAGGAGGTAACTCTTGGCACCCTATAATACTAGGCTCAGTTTCAATTTCAAGAGTAAAGGTTCATAAGTACAGTAATCAATATTAAGGTCCCATCAATGGACCACCCTACTTCACTAGTCATTGCCCCTGTACTCTGTGGATTCTATCTGTCCCATTAGAGAATGTGGCAGAGCTCCCAATGGGAATTTGATATTCTTTTGGTTATTGTGTGAATCTTCACCCACTGTGACAATGTCCCATGAACAAATGAACACATTTATATGCCTTACATGTATGCCCAGGTGACCCTACTCCTATAAAACCCTGCATAAATGATCTTCACCTGTCATAGTTGTAACCCTTCTGTGATCCAAAACCTCTTCAAAATGAAGCTAACAAGCACCAACCAGCAATGCAACTGGAAAAATACCTTGACCAAAAGGGGGAAAAGGTAAAGACAAATGAGTTCACATGGCTAAAAGACCTCAAACTTAGTTGGGAGCTCATTCCAGAGGTTACGCTTATGCATGGTTCAGCAGGATCTCACTGACTGCCAAAGTAAATACTACCTCAAATATTGTGGTTTATGAGGGCTCTGGAAACATCCAGACACTATAGTCAGGGCAGAGAGCTCAGGAGTTTGATGCCTTCCTAGTGGGCCCTACTTTGGAATTTATTGCTCCCCCAGGTGACAGAGTTGGACTCAGTTGTGATTTACCTAAACATGGCTCTTCTGACCTTCTATTTGAACCTATAATGAGAACTAGGATATGTAGGTGTAGTCCAAGAGACTAAAATCTTTGGGCTGTTCATGAGTCAGTTGGGTCCTGAAGCTCAAAGGAGTTATAACACCTTTTCATCAATTATAATGAATGTACCACACTAATGAGAGATGTTATTGTGGGAAAAGGTGGCTCAGTGTAGGGAATGGGACATATGGGAATCCTCTATATTTTTATGTAGCATTTATGTACTCTAAATATCATTTTTTTAAATAAAATAATAAATTAAAAAAGAAAAACTTACAACTAGCATTGTACTCAACAGTGAAAGACCAATAGCTTTCCCCTTGAGTTCAGGAACAGGACAAGGAGGTCCACTGTGAACACTGTTATTCAGTATTGTGCTATAGTTCTAGCTAGAGCAATTAGGATAGATAAAGAAATAAAAGGCACCCAAATAGGAAAGGAAGATGTAAAACTTTCACTATTTGCTGATGATTTGATCCTATCCCTAGAAACTCCTGAAAAATCCTCAAGAAACCTCCAAGATCTAATACAGTAGTTCAGTAAAGTGGCTGGATACAAGATTAATATGCATAAATCAATGGCATTTCAATGCACTACTGATGTGGAATCTGAAGAGGAAATCAGGAAAAATATCCATTTATAATAGCAACTAAAACTATAAAATATTTAGGAATAAACTTAAACAAGGACATAAAAGACCTGTTTTCAGAAAACTACAAAAGATTGCTAAAAGAAACTGAAAAAGATTTAAATAAATGGAGGGACATTTTTTGTTCATGGATTGGAAGACTAAATATCATTAAAATGCCAATTCTACACAAACTGATTTACAGATTCAATGCAATTCCAAAAGCAATCACAATAGCCTTTTTTTTTTCAGAAATGGAAAAACCAATTTTCAAATTTATTTGGAAGGTTAGGTGCTCCAAATAACCAAAAAGATCTTTTAAAAAAGAATGAAGTTGGAGGATTACTTCTGGACTTTGAAGCATATTACTTAGATATATGGTATAAACAGCATGGTACTGGGATAAAGAAAGATACATTGATCAATGGAACCATCTTGAGAACTCAGAAACAGACCCTCACATCTACAATCAAGTGATTTTTGACATGATGGTCAAACCTCACACCTGAACTAGAACAGTCTACTCAAATGATGCTGTGAGAACTGGCTATCCATAGTCAAAAGAAAATTAACAAAAATTAACTCAAAATGGATCAAAGTTATAAATATAAAACCAAGAATATTTCTGATAACTGTTTAATACCCATGATATATAAGGAGATGACACAATTCAACAGTAAAAAGACAAACTATCCAGTTAAAAAATGGGCTGAAGACTTGAAAAACCAATTGTCCAAAGAAGAAATACAAATGGCCAAGAAACACATGAAAAAATGTTCAACATCCCTAGCAATTAGGGAAATGCAAATTAAATCTTTAATAAGATATCATTTCACACCTATTAGACTGACCACTTTTCAAAAGTAGGAAAACTGTAAATGTTGGAGAGGTTGTGGAGAGATCGGAACACATATTATTCACTGTTGGTGTGAATGTAGAATAGTACAGTCACTGTGGAAGACTGTTTGGCAGTTCCTAAGGAAGTTGAATATAGACTTGTCATGTCCAGCAATACCATTACTAGGTATATACCCAGAAGCACTGAGAGCAGAGAAAAGAACAGACATCTACTCACTGATGTTCATAGCAGCATTATTCATGATTGCCAAAAGTTGGAAACAACCCAGGTATCCATCACCTGAGGAAGGGATAAAGAAATTGTGATGTATACAGATGATGGAATATTATGCAGCCATAAGAATAAATGATGTCATGGATCATATGGCAACTTGGATGAACCTGGAGTATATTATTTTGAGTGAAGCAAGCAAGATACAAAAGGACAATACTGTATGATTGCTCTATTTTGAAATAAATATATTGTGTCAACTCATGGAGTTAATAATTAGAATATGGTTTACTAGAAAATAGCATGAGGATAGAGAATGAAAAGCTGAGGATTAAGCTGTGCAGAATTGGTATAAAGGTTGCTGTAAAGCTTTGGAAATGAATAAAAATGGTGAAAGCATATCATAGCGTTTGTAACTAGTAGAGCTATTATATGGATATGACAGTGGTTGAAATGAAAAGTCTAAGGTCATGTATATTGCTAGAAGAAAAGCTAAAAACTGTAACATAGGACTATATGAAATAGTAAAACATGAATATGGGTGATATTGGTTCACTGAGTAATGGATGTGTTATAAATATGACATATTTATTTAAAATGCCAAAATAAACCACACTTATTAATATCATGAATAATCCTACCAAACATGCTTAAATATTTGGAGGAACTCAAGTTTATGTGGAGCACAGTATTTTTAAAATTCTGATTTTCACTTGAAACACAAATTTTATCACTATCAATGAATTTTCATTTTTTATTATTAACAATTTGCATTAATATATTGTCCATATATACTATTTCTTTATTAACTATCCATCTTGATAATATTTCCCTGACTTGCCTGTTCCTTCAGTTTATATCCAGGTAGAGACATGAAAAAACACTTATCACAGTATAGGCTGGAGCTCTCTTTCAGGGTTTAGCTCTCTTATCACGAATGTGGCAAAATGTTGAGCTTTTCTCAGGCTTTTCTGAGCCTGTGTCTTTCCTATGGCATGGGATGCTGGCTTTAGGAATTGCCCCATTCACTGGACTCTGAATGCTCCCTCTACTACTGACTGAATAAAGTTTATCCCACTCCTTGTTACTCTCTTTCGAGTCTTGAAGTGGTAGTTCTTTACCTCAGGCCATATATGTTGATTTCTCTGGTTGTAAGCTGCTTCTGCCTGCAGGGTAAGTTCAGAGAAGGCAGCTCAGATTTAAGTGTCCTGGTTCAGACATTCAAGATGCCAGAAAATAGATTGGCAGCACCATACAAGCAACTCATTAAGCACATAAGGAATAATTTGTTCAGTATTGGACAAGGCCAGGGACCCATATTGGGAGCACAGACCAGCTCCACACCACAAAAGGAATGGGAAAAATTGTGAGGTCAGAAATTGTGGTAGAAATTCCTCCCATGCTTTTCCATTTTTTAAATTGGAGAATTTGTAGTTATACGGAAAAGTGATGCATAACATGCAACTATCCAATATACCACCTATTATCACTAACATGCATTAATGAGGTACATTTGTTACAATTGATGAAAAACAATTTTAGCATTGTACTATTAAAAATAGCCCATTGTGTATAACAGGAATCACTGTGTTGTACAGTCATATATTTGATTTTTTTAAATTTGTTCTAATAACAATTCAGTGCTGTTAAATGCATTCACAATATTGTCCTGCCATCACTACCATGCATTAGCAAATCATAATCAAACAAAATAGAAACTAATTACAATTTAAGAATTAACCCCCCATTCCTTACCTCTACTTGAAGCCCTGATAAACTAAATTCTAGGTTCTGATTCAATGTGTTTTATTGTTGTAATTATTTCATATCAGTGAGATCATACAATATATTTCTTTTATGTCTGTTTTATTTCACACAATATTATTTATTCAGGGTTCATTCACGTTGTTGCATATATCAGAACTTCACCCCATTGTACAGAAGAATAATATTCCATTTTGTGTTTATATAAAGTTGTATTTGTCCATTTATTTGTTGATGGATATTTGGGTTGCATCCATCTTTTGGCATTTGTGAATAATATTGCCATGAACATTGGTGTGAAAATAACTGTTTGAGACCCTGTGTTTTAGCTTACCAAGGCTTGCCAATGCAAAATTACCAGAAATGGCTTGGCTTTTATACAGAGAATTTATTAGGGGGAAATCTTACAGATCTCAGACCATGAAATGTTCAAAGCAAGGCATCATCAGAGATGCTTTCTCACCAAAGTCAGCTACTGGTGATCTGGGCATCCTGCCACTTGGCAAGGGAGGATGGTGGCCAAATTCTGTCACAATCCCTACTTCCCCTCCAGGATCACCATATCCCAGAGTTTAGCTGTGGACACTTAGGCATATGGCTTATCTCTTCCAGGGCCTGGATATTTCAGCTTCTCTGCTGATTCCAATCTCTGTCCTCTCTCTCTCTTAGCCTCTCCAGGTTTCTCCCTTTCTTTCACATGACAGGGTCAAATTGTGACTCTCTTTTTCTGTGTCTCTTCTTTTTCTCCATGTTCTCACTTTATATAAGATCTATTAAGAGGGTGGAGACCCAGCCTGGGTCATGCCTCAGTCCAATCAAAAGCCCTAAAGCAATCTACTCAACTGATCTAATCAGTTGATTAGATTAAGTGAATTTAATGCTATCAAAGGATCCCACACCCACAGGAATGGAATAGTGCAACAAATATTTTGTGGGATTCACAAAATTGAGACCATCACACCCTGGTTTCACCTCTTTTGGGTATATACCTTGAAGTGAGATTACCAGGTCTTATAGTCAATCAATCATTAAACTTCTGAGGAACTGTCAGTCTTCTACAACAGCTGAACCATTTTGCATTCCCAGCAGGCAAGGGATGAGTGTCTCAATTTGTCACATCCTATACAAAACTTGTAATTTCCTGTTGCTTATTCTTTTAATAGTAGCCATTCTAGAAGGTATTAAATTGTATCTCATGGTGTTTTTTATTTGCATTTCCCAAATAGCTAATGATGTTGGTTACCATTTCATGTGCTATTCAGCCATTTGTAAATTTTCTTTGGAGACATGTCTATTCAAGCTTTTTGCCCATTTTTTAAATTGTCTTTTTATTATTGAGATGAAGGATTTCTTTATATATTGTGGATATTAAACCCATAATGGATGTGTGGCTTCCAAATGTTTCTCCTATTGAGTAGGTTGTCTTTTGATGCACAAAAGTTTTTAATTTTTTTAGGCTTTCTTTGATTACTTTTATCAATATATCATAGTTTTCTGTATACAAGTCCTTTACATCTTTAGGTAGATTGATTTCTAGGTATTTGATTATTTGAGTTGTTACTGTAAATGGAATTTTTTCTTGATTTCTTCTTCAGGTTGTTATTTACTAATGCATAAGAAACTACTTGCATGTTCTTTTTGTACCAGGCCACTTGGCTGAATTTGTGGATTAGCTCTAGGAGCTTCATTGTGGAATATTCATGATTTTCTGTGTATAGGATCATATGATCTGCAAATAGGGAAACTTTTATTTTTTCTTTTCCAATTTGAGTGTCTTTTATTTCTTTCACTTGCCTAATTGCTGCAGCTAGAACTTCCAGTATAATGGTGTGTGACAGTGGGGACAGTGGCCATCCTTTTGTTTTTCTGATTTTAGATGGCAAGTTTTCATTCTTTTACCATTGAGCATGGTGTTAGTTGTGATATTTTCAAGTATTCCCTTTACCATGTTGACTAAATTTCCTTCTATTCCTAGTTTTCTATGTGTTTTTATCAAGAAGTGTCTTGGGGTCTTGGATATTGTCAAATGTTTTTTCTGTATCAATTGAGAGGAAAATGTGTTTTTCATTCCTTCATTCAATAAATTGTGTTTTATTAAATTCATTGATTTTATTATGTAAAATCACACCTGTATATCTGGTATAAAGCCCATTTGATCCTGATGTATAATTCTATTGAATTGCTCCTATGTTCAGTTTGCAACTATATTTTTGAGGTTTTTGCTTGTGTATTAATAAGGGATAATAGACTGTCTTTTTCTTTTCCTGTGTAATCTTCATCTGGCTTTGGTTGGAGGATGATGGCCTCATAAAATGAGTTATGTAGTGTTCCCTTCTTTTTAAATTTTTTGAAGACCTTGAGAAAGATAGGTTTTAAAGTCTCAGATTTGAGCTGCTTCTTCTTTTTTTAATGTAACTATGTAGAGCTATAAATTTACCCCTCATCTCTGCCTTTGCTGCACCCTTATTTTCTGTATGTTGTATTTTTATTTTCATCTGCCTGGAAACATTTCTGAATTCTCCTTTTGATTTGTTCTTTAACCCATAGGTTGTTTGAGAGTACATTGTTATTTTCTACAAATTTGTAAATTTCCAATTTTTCTCTATTATCGATTTGTGTTTTCATTCCATTGTGGTTAGAGAAGATACATTGTATGATTTCAGTGTTTTTAAATTTATTGAGAAATGTTGTGTGATCTACTGTATAGTGTATCCTAGAGAATGATTCTTGTGCCCTAGAGAAGATTGTGTATCCTGCTCCTTTTGGGTGAAAGGTCTGTTAGGTCTAGCTGGTTTAGATAGTTGTTCAAGTCATCTTTTAACTAATTGATCTTTTGTCTAGATGTTATATCCATTATTGAAAGTGGTGTATTGAAATCACTTTTAATATAGAACCATCTATTTCTTGCTTCAAATCTGTCAATATTTCCTTCACATATGTTGAGTTTCTTCTTTTAGGTACATATATATTGCTACTTCTTCTCTTCTGTCAAGGTGAATATTATAACCCCATTTATCTCAAACTCTGCAATTTGCAAACACACATAATTCAAATTTGCAAACAAAGAGGGACATTATTTAATTTGTGTCCAAAGAACAATCTTGTTTTCAATTTCAACTGAAATAAACAAGTATCTTTCAAACTATGGGTTAATTATGTAAAAAACAGTGGACCTATATCTTTATATAGCAAAAAGAAAAAAGTCAACATAGAATTATATATCCAATAAAAATGACTGTCAAAATTAAAGGTAACATTAACTTTTAAAAAAAGATTTATTTATTTACTTTTATCCATTTTTACCCCCTCTCCCCATCCCCCCCCCACATTTTTACTGTTTCTGTTTCCATTCACTGGGTAATTCTCTGTGACTCTTTCCTGCCCTCTTTTCTCATCCTTCTCCTACTGTCTTCACAGGGATTCAATCCCTGGGAACCTTCGATGTGGGAGAGAGTCATCCTACCACCTGCAGCACCTTAGTTCCCGGTTTTTTGGTTCATCTCATCTTGGCTCTCCCTTGTTTTACTCTCCTGTTATGCCACCATCTTGCTGTGTGGCTTGGCAGGTCCTGATGGCACATCCACATGCAGGGCCTGATGGTACACCCACGTGCAGGGCCTGGGGTCTCACCCACTCACAGGGCCTAGTGGTGCACCTGCATGTGGGGCTTGGGTGCCTCACCTAATTGTGGGGCCTGGCTGCACACCAATGCACAGGGCCTGAGAGTGCACCCACACATGGGAGCCAGTGGCACACCTGCATGCAGGGCCTGATGGCGCACCGGCATGGGGGGCCTAGAGGCTCACCCACTTGTGAGGCCTGATGGCACACCTGCTAATGAGGTCTGGTAGCCTGTGTGCCTTCTATATTTTTCTTTTTTTTCACTGGGAGGTTCTGGGGATCAAACCCAGGTCCCTCCGTATGGGAGATGGACGCCCAACCTTTTCAGTCACATCTGCCCCCAAACATTGACTTCTACAGACATTCAGAATTGAACAAATTCATCACTAGAAGACATACAGTACAAGAATTTATAATGAAGTTCTTTAAGAGAAGGATAAATTATGAGGTTTGAAAATATGGATCTTCACAAAGAAATTCAGTGCATCCTAAAAGGTAAATATATAGATAAATACATAATATCTTATATTATTAAAAATTCCTTAGAAGGTAATTGTCTTCATAAACAAAAATAAAAATAATATTTTGAGAATCTAGTAGCATAAATATATATATATATATATATATATATATATGTCTAATGTATGACAAAAATAGTACAAATGCCATGAGGGTCTATCTGTAAGTATATTATTGTATTATTTTTATACTACTTGTGAAGTGGTATAAAATCAAAAGAAGGTAGAGTTTTATGAGTTAAACATGTGTACAATGTATTCTAAAGCAAAAGCCAACATCAGAAAACAAAGAAATAAAACTAACATGTAAATGAAGAAGATAAACTATGCTTAATTAATCCAAATGATAGCCAAAATTATTAAAAAATAAAGAAGGCATAAAGAGGTAAAAATTAAAAATAGCAATATGATATAATTAAACCTAAACATATTAGTAATTTTAATTAATATAAATTGTATAAATAAGAACTTAAAAGTATAGAGTCTCTGAAAGAATTAAAAAACAAGACTCCAATGTATGTAGCCTTCAAAATGTATTTTAAACTCAAATATTTGAAAATAAATAAAGTTATAAAATGCTAACATTAATTGAAATAAAGTCAGAATAAATTATTAGATTAGTATCAGATGAAGTAGATTTCAGAGAAAAATATTAACAGGTATAATGAAGGTCATTTTAAAATTATATCAGGGTCATAAATAAATCCCAAACATACCTGCATAAAATAATAGAACTACAAACAAATGACATGAAACTGGTAAAATTGCCAGAAGAAATAAACATACAGTTAGAATTGGAGTTGTTTTTTTTTTTTATACCTTTCCACATTGACACCTGAGAACAAAGATAGGATTCTGTAATTATTTCATTTTTTGAACTTCATATAAAAATCCTTATGGCTGTTTGGTCTAATTGGCAAAGTCCAATGTGCATAGAGGTTTTAATTCTTGCAAATTTCTAATATTAAACCTAAAATTTCTCAACATAGCAGTGATTTTCATTTTATAAATACTAATATTTGCACTGAGTAAAAATAATTATTATTTAAAATTTATATTACCACATTAAAAAATAGGTACATTTCCATTTATCTCTTTCAGTAGCTATAGTTTCTCAGAATTTTCTTTTGTCTTCAGCTTTCAGTTAATTCAGGTCACAGAGTGTGGTAATGAAAAGAAATTTAATTTTTAATCATATTTTAAGCCATGTTATCAAAATGGGAATGGCTTCAAACAATTATCCTATCTTTTCCCTGAATAAAGCTTTCTACTCATAACTTTCTTTATAGCCAACTTTTTCTGCTTGTTTCTAAGACTATAGATTATAGGATTCAAGAAAGGAGGGGCTATAGAATAGAGCACAGAAGTGACCATGTCCTGAATTGTGCATAAGTTGGAGGTTGGCTTCAAATACATAGCTGCAATTGAGCTGACAAAGACGGTCACCACAAGGATGTGAGGGACACAGGTGGAAAAGGCCTTTCCTTGCTCTCCCCTAGTCAGTAACTTGAACACAGTAGAAAATATGTGAATATGATTTGATAATGAAGACAAAGCAGCCAGCATCCAAAATCACCACAGAGATAAAAATTAAAATTCCATTGTTGAAGGTGTGAGAGCAGGAGAGTTTCAAAAGAGGGGGCATGTCACAGAAGAAGAGATGGACCATGATGGACTGACAGAAAGACAGCCAGAATGTGTTACCAGTGTGGAATGCAGAGTAAATCATACTGGTAAGTACTGGGGCCAGAGTCATCTGGACACAGACATGAGGGCTCATGACCACAGGGTAGTGGAGTGGCTGGCAGATGGCCACATATCAGTCATGGGCAATGATGGTGAGAAACAGCAACTCTATATAACCAAACAAAAATACAAGGAATATCTGAGCTGCACATCCAGCCATGGAGATCACCCTGCTGTCATCAAGGGAGATGTCACATGCCTTGGGTATTGTAACAGAAATGTAGCACATGTCCAAGACAGAGAGATTCCTAAGAAAGAAATACATTGGGGTGTGAAGACTCTGTTCAAGCATGGTTACTGTGACAATGAAAAGTTTTCCCAAAATTGTTGCCACGTACATCAGTAGAAATACCATGGCATGTAAGACTCTGAACTCTCAGACATCAGAAAATCTTGTAAGCAGGAATTTCACCACTCAGGTAAAATTGGGCATCTTAGGAAAATTGGCCTTGGTCATGGAAAGACACACAAATAATCCCTTAAAATAATTTTTAAAAAAATACATGAAGAATCAACATGGAGAATAAATTAGCCTAAATATATTCATCACCTTACATTGGTTCAATTTTAGTCTCCATAGTTTGTTTTTGGTTAGTAGAATATAACATAATGTTTCCTCATGCTCTTTAGAATCCCTGCTTATGATTCTTATTTCAATGGTGGGGTAGCAGTAAAATGTAATCTTTAAGAGCTGTGCCTATGGTTACACATATATTTCTACACTTAATAATTATAAAGTGAATTTATTAGAAGTTGAAGGATTGCCTGTAAGATTAAAATATTTCATATAAGTAATTTCTATGCATCCCTGTGTCTTTAGGAATATTCCTAGAATGTTAATAATTATGATTGTATGATGACAAAACAGAATCTGAATAGAAATAGGAGAGTACTATTTATTCAGAGCCTCTCAAAATTTTATAATTAATTATAATTCATTCCCTGGCCACAAGATAGAAAATTGTTTAATCTTTACTTTACCACCTATGACTTTTGATACTGATTTCATTTGAAAAGGAATAACTTTTGGATATTTTAAATTGTCTTTGTGATATATCATGTTAGGCACTATATATCTGGAGCTTTAATAGATGAATATAAATTTAGCATTGTTTTGCCTCCCATGATGTAACATTCCCTTAATATTGACACATACATCCTTGTCTTCAGGTGTATACTGTTTGATAAGCAGACATTCATGTAGCCACATCAACTTTTGTTTTGTGTTTACACTATATATATGTGTGTGTACATATATATATCTGCATTCTTTCAACTATATGAGCAATATAAACAGATTGCATATATTTGAAATAATCTTATCAGCAGTCTTATGTATATTTTAAGCACCATATAGGTAAATATGATGAAGATGGTATTAATACACTAAGTGTAGTTTCTCCACATGGTGAAGTTTTCAACACTGCCATCCTGCTGCAAGATGTAAAATTTGGAAATTCATTGACTTCCCATCCCTCCAAGCATCAGTTCCCTCAATAATCTCTTTATTTAGCAGTTAGGCTCATTTATATTTTCCCTACACATGGCTCTTCTGCGCCTTTTATTTCAACCTATAATTAGCACTATACTTGCTAAATATAAATCGTTGGTCCATCCATGTGCCAGTTGAGCCCAGAATCTCAGCAGAGTTGCAACACCTACTCTCTAGTAAATTGGACTCACCTAGGACAAGTAATAAGGAGATGATGATGGGCAATGCCTATGGCAAGGTACAGGGAGTGTATGCAGCTGCAAGTAAGATAGTTCCATCCATCTGTCCCATGGGATCTAAGCTCCCTCTCAATTAGAAATAGATTGGGCATCACCATCCCACAATCCTCAAGATTGAGGAATGAGCAAAGAACTAAAGTATACTTATTCTTATTATAGTATAGACTCATTATTATTCTAGCAATGGAAGATACTTTATCATATAAAGGCAGTCATCACCAGAGGCTCTGAGGGGAGGGAGAGAAGAGGTGTAATATGGGGGCATTTTGGGGACATTGTAATTGTTCTGCATTATATTGCAATGATGGACACAAGCCATTATATATTTTTGTCATAACCTACAAAATTGTGTGGGACAAAGTGTAAACTATTATGTAAATTAGAGATCACAGTTAGTAGTAATGCTTCAATATGTGTTCATCAATTGTAACAAATGTACCACACTAATAAGGATGTTGCTAATGTGGGAAGGAGAGGGAGTGTGAGGGAGTGGGACATATGGGAACCCACAATATTTTTATGTAGCATTTATGTAATCTAAAACTTCTTTAAAACAAAACCAAAAAAATCTATTTAATAGTTGCTCTCTAGTGTCTTCATGTAAGCAATCATTTTATATTTGTAGTCATTATACATATAAACATTGATTCTATAGTAATATACTCAGACTTCAGAAACAGAATGCTTGTTTATTGTTTGGTTGGGTTTTGATATATGCTTCCTATCAGATTACAGACATTTCTTTTACTTTAAATGTGGTGAAAATTTCAGCTTTAATAATTTTTTTTCATTTTTAAAAATTTTGAGGTATAGCATTCATAAACATACATAAAAAATAAGTGTAGAGTAAAAGGTTTGAACTTACAAAACAAACATGCATAACATCACAAACGGTTAATTATAATCCATTCTCTGGCCACCAGGTAGAAAATTGTTTAATCTTCACTTCACCAGCTATGACTTTTGATACTGATTTCATTTTAAAATTAACCCTTAAAATTTCTTCTCTCAGATGACCACATATTCACTGGCTACACACATAATCTTCTTAGCACCTGTTTATATATGTAGTTTTATTTTTATATTTTATTCTTCAACATATCTTTGTTAGTTCTTAATTTCTTAGATGTTTTCTGGCTTCATTGTGTTGGTTCAATATCCTTGATAAAATAATCAACCAAGTAAATTATATTACCAGTTTTCATTGAATTATTATTTCTTTTATAATTTACATTATTCACATGTTATGTACTGCACTTCTCAATATAACTCTGAAAATTGGGATCTAAAATATACCAAAAAGAGGAGGTAACTAAAAGGTCAAGGACATTATTAAGTCATGTAAATGTAAGTGGAAGAATGGACATTAAATGTCAGATTTGTCTGCTCAGATAGTGCATTGCCACCAGGAGCATTTTCTCCAGCATAACTCCTGATACTTCTGAGATTCAATGTTTCCCACCAAACCAATCCAAAATCCTCATTCAGGCTCAGTATTCCCTAGTATGGCAGCATTCAAACCTTTTGGATCCACTATTAAATCACAATGACCCAAAGCTGAAATGTCTCTCCACTGTTTACCTACATGTAGATTATTAGGTGATCTATGAGAACTGTTCAAAACTATTTTCTGATCTGGAAGAGTAAATATCTTTATTGCCCCAGTCTCTACTCAAGTCAGCATACATTGTCTTTAACCATTTAACATATTCTAAAAGATTCCATCCTAATACATTTAGAATTTCATATATTAAAAAAACATATGTAGTTTTACCCATCTGCCCCCCTTATCTGTTTTCTTGGGGTGAATGAAAACATCTATTCCTCAGGCCAGTTGACCGCTCCAGTCTTCATTCTCTCTCCTCTTTCACTGAGGTCAATATTTCCCACTATAAGCCATCATAAGTGTCTCTTGCTTATCCATGTACTCCTTGAATTTAAATAGATGTTGATGTTTCTCAGGTCAAAAATTAAAAATGGCCCTTGCAACTCTTGATATGTTTATATTACCTGTGGGGAAAATGCATTAATTATTAACAATATAAGTTTAAATAAATTAAGTATATTAATTCTTAGGTTTATATTAAACACTATTATGCTTCCCATAAAATCAGATCATGTTTCAGAACTTCAATAAGATGAGATAGAAAGATATTGCTTGATGTGTGGGTCATTAATGAATGTATTTCCTTTATAATGTTCCCTTTCACAATCAGTGTTAGCTAAACCCTTACTTAAGTCTAATATGAAAAAGTTTTCCTCTGAAGTTGGGTAAACTGTCTGTTTTTCCTTTTTTACTTGAAACCACAGAGTGTACATTTTCAGACTTGCTTACATTAGAATGTTTTCATTACTCCAAAAAGGAAAATTCCCATACCACCTAATAAACCCTATTGGTAATGATTGGAATTTATATATCATCTTCTCTGCCATTGCTGCAAAAATATTACAATATTACTGGTAACTATCATCCATAAGATAGATGACTTGAAATTTTCCTGTGTTATCACCATATTCTTAACACCTTGTAATAGAAGAGTATTCTTATATTTATAACATTAACCACAATCATCATCCATCACTGAAATCACTACACTATACAGTCCCTAGTTATCCTGTAGCTTCCTTACAATTGATATTTATGTCCTAGACTACCACTGTCAGCCACAATCACATTTATATATGAGCAGAGTTAGTTATACTCATTATAATGCATTGCCATCAACTCTATTCATTTCCACACTTTCACAATAAACCTTATTAAAAAATATCATATACATTAAGCATCAGCTCTCTTTCCCAACCAACATTCTCTCTCCTTGTAACCTATACTCTAGAGTTTATCTCAATGAATTTACTCATCATATTTCATTCATACTAGTGAAAACATTCAATATTTGTCCTTTTCTGTCTGGCTTATTTCACTCAGGATAAGTTTCTCAAGGTACTTTCATGTTGTCAAAAGCATCCCAATTTAATTTCTTCATAAAGCTGAATAGTATTCAATAGGATGTATATATCACATTTTATTTATCCTTTCATTGGTTAATGGATACCTGGGTTTTTTCCATATTTTATGTGAATAATGTTGCTATGAACATTGGTGTGTAAATGTCAGTTTGTATGCTTGCTTTCATTTCTTCTGAATACATTCCTAGAAATGGATTTTCTGGATTATAAGACAGCTCTATATTTAGCTTTTTGAGGTACCAAAAAACTGTCTTCCACAGAAGCTGCACCATTTTATATTCCTATCAACAGTGAAGGAGGGTTACTATTTTCTCCAAATCATCTCCTACACTTGTGTTTTTCTGCTTTTTCTTTAATAATGGCCATTCTACAAGGTGTGAAATGATATCTCATTGTAGTTTTGCTCTGCATATCCCTAATACCAGTGATGTTGAACATTTTTCCATGTTCTTTTTGTGAATTTGTATTTCCTCTTTGGAAAAACTTCAATTCAAGACTTTTGTCCAATTTTACTTGGGTTGCCTGTCCATTTATAATTGAGTTGTATAATCTCTTCAGAGAACATTGATATAAAAACCCTTCTCCAATATGTGCATTCTAAGTATTTCTCCCTTTTATTAGGCTGCCTTTTTACTTTCTTCACAAAATATTTTGAAGCACAAAAATGTTTAATTTTGAGGAGATCCCATTTGCATTTTTTTCTTTCATTTTTCATGCTTTGGGTTTAAAGTTTAAGAAACTATTACCTAATGAAAGATGTTGAAGATGTTTCCCAACTTTTTTCTTCTCGAGTTTTATGGTTGTAGCTTTTATATTTAGGTCTTCAATCCATTTTGAGTTAATTTTTGTATAAGGTGTGATAAAAGCATCTTCTTTCTCTCTTTTGGATATAGATATCTAGGTCTCCCAGCACCATTTGTTGAACAGACTGTTCTGACACAGCTGGGTGGGCTTGACAACCTTGTCAAAAATCACTTGACCTTAAATGTGAACATTTATTTCTGAACTTTCAGTTTGATTCTATTGATAAACATGCCTATCTTTATGTCAGTACTATGCTGTTTACATAACTGTAGCTAAATAATGTTTTAAAGTCAGGAACTGAGAGTCTCCAACTTTGTTCTTCATTAAAAGATATTTTTGGCTATTCAGAGCCTCTTAATCTTCTAAAGAAATTTGAATATTGTCTTTTCCAATTCTACAAAAAAAAAAGGCTTTTAGAAGTTTTATTGGGATTGCATTGAATCTGTAGATAAATTTAAGTAGAATTGACATCTAAAGATATTTTGTTTTCCAATCCATGTACATGGAATTTATTTAGATCTTCTTTGGTTTCTTTTAGCAATGTCTTGTAGGGTTTTTTTTTTTTATTACAAATCCTTTAGGTATTGGTTAAGTTTATTCCTAAATATTTTATTCTTTTAGTTGCTATTGGAAATGGTTATTTCATCCTGACTTCCTCCTCAGATTGCTCATTAGTAGTGCATAGAAACAATAATGATTTTTGCATAATCTTGTGTCCTGACACTGCTGAACTTGAAAATTAATTCTAGGAGCTTTTATGTGGATTTTTCAGCATTTCCTAGGTATAGGATCATGTCACCAGTGATTAGTGAACGTTTTGCTTCTTCCTTTCCTATTTCAATGCCTTTTATTTCTTCTTCTTGCCTAATTGCTCTAGCTAGAACTTCTAAGACGATATTGAATAACAGTGCTCTCTGTGGCTATCCTTGTCTTTTTCCAGATCCAGCAGGAAACTTTTCAGACTTTCACCTTTGAGTGGATTGTTAGCTGTTGATTTTTCATATATGCATTCTACGTGTTAAAAAAAGTTTCCTTCTATTCCTATCATTCCCAGTATTTTTATCAAGGAAGAATTTTGGATTTTGTCAAATGTTTTTTCTGCATCAATTAAGATAATCATGTGATTTTTCCTCCTAGAGTTAGTAACATGTCTTATTCCTTTGATTTTCTTGCATTGAAACATCCTTGTATACCTGGGGAAAACCCACTTGATCATGGTACATAATTCTTTTAATATGTTGTTAGATTCAATTTGCAAATATTTTATTAAGGACCTTTTTAATCTATATTCATTAGAGAAATTGGTCTATAATTTTCTTTTTTGTGGTATCTTCATCTGGCTTTGGTATTAGTGTGACATTGGCCTCAAGGAGTAAGTTTGGTAGTGATCCATCCAGTTCAACTTTTTGGAAAACTTTGAGCAAGGTTGGTATTCTTTCAATTTTTTTTCACCTTTTCAATTTATTTATGTGTAACCAAATAAGCTAATGAATCCCTCTGGGCCTCAGTGGCCTTGTCTTAAAAATAAGAATAAAAAATATCTCACTGGTTATTGTGAAGATCTAACAGAATAATAAATGTGGGACTCCCTTACATTTTTATGTAATATTTATGTAATTTAAGATTGGTATTAATTCTTAATGGAATGATTCATAGTATTCACCTGTGAAGCCGTCTGGTGTTGAGCTTTTCATTTTGTGGAGGTTTTCTGTTTTTGTTTTTTAATTTTATAACAACTGGTTTATTCAAACACAAAAAAGTTTTTTGTTTTTTGTTTTTTGTTTCATATTTATAACCAGTTGCTTTGACACTGCATAAAATAAGAGTCTTCTAAAAACTGATTTTCCCCTGGGTGTCAACTTGTCAAAGCAAACATGACTTCCCAAGTAGTTGTAAACCACATTCAGAAATAGGGTAAAGGCACTGATGCCATTGACCCTCATCTCCTTTTGATTCCTGAACATTCATGAGACAGAGGTGGCTCCTGATTTTGTAATTAGAATTCTGTCTCCAGTGTTCTGTCCTTGAGATAAGTGTACTCTCTCCAAAGGATTCTCTTTATGTAGCTTATTTGTTATGAGAAACAAAGGGCAGAATTAATGCCTTGGTGTCCATTTAGCTGTTTCAACTCGACTTATTGTGAATGTAAGTGCCATGTTGGTGCTGAGCCTTGTCCTTTGCTTTCATCTTCTCTCCTGATATCCAAAGCTGAAGACATGGTTCTGTTTCAGATTTAAAGAGCTCTAGCTCATCACTTTGGATGCCAGCACTATGCGAGATTTTCTTCTGGAATTTTCTTGACTTTGGAGTCCAGACTGGTCGCTTCATCTTCAAGGATTCCATTACTTTGCTGGATTTCCTTGTTGACAATTTATCCCTTCACTCCATGGAAACTTCCTGATGCTAATGCTTTGGTAGAAGCATCTCTAGAAATCCTTTCTTCATCAGCTGTACCTGTATCTTTTATAAGGTTCATTGCCACCTGTTGTTATTTGCATCACAGCAATTCCACAGTGAATGCTTTTTATAAAAATGCTATTAATTTATTCTTTTTTTATTTTTAAACAAATCAATTTTATTGATACATATTAATAAAGCATACAATTCATCCAAAGTGTACAATCAATGGTATTTGGTATAATCACATAGTGGTGTGTTCATCACTTAAATCATTATTAGAGCATTTTCATTATTTCAATAATAATAATAAACAAAAAACAGACAAGCAAACAAACAAACAAGAAAATTCATCACCTCTCAATCTCTGTATGCTACCCTCACTGTACATAGCTGATGTTTCTGGCTATTCAATCCAAAGTGTATAATAAATGGCTTTTAGTATAATCATAATCTACGTTCATCATCTCAAAAATTTTAGAACGATTTTATTACACCAAAAAGATAGATTCCACACCCTTAGCATTCCTTGTTCAGATCTACATAATCAGTAATCTCATTTCATCTTTTCATTGATTTATATTTACATTTTATATGAATGGAATCATACAGTGTATAGTACTTTGTGTCTAGTCTACCTCACTTAGAATACTATTGTGGAATTTTTTGTCTGATTTTAACATTTTGTAGTATTAACTTACATTTGTTCAGTTTCAAAGAAAAATGATCATATATGCAATTCTACCAATATTCAAATTCCATATAATATATTTATATTTCACATATTTAATTAATAATAAGGCAATCATACATTATTTGACCTTTTGTGTCTGGCTTGCTTCACTCACATAATGTCCTTGTTTTTTATGACTGTTTCCATCTCTTGGTTCATTGAGGTTTTCTATTTCTTCTAGGGTAGGAATAAGTTTTTCATGTGTTTCTAGGAATTTGTCCATTTTTGTCTACATTCTCTAATTTGTTGGTGTAGAGTTGTTCAAAGTATCCTTTTATCATCTTTTTTATTTTTAATGGGTCAGTAGAAATGTCCTCATTCTCATTTCTGATTTTATTTATTTATATCTTCTTTCTTTTTTTTTCTCTGTCAGTTTAAGAGTTTGTCAATTTTGTTCATCTTCTTAAAGAACCAACTTTTATTTTATTGATTCTATAGTTTTTTTGTTCTCAATTATATTTATTTCTGTTCTAATATTTGTTAATTGCTTGCTTCTGCTTCCTTTGGGATTAGTTGCTGATCTTTTTCTAGTTCCTCCAATTGTTCAGTTTGGTCTTTGATTTTGGTTCTTTTTTTTTTTTAATTTAAGCATTTAGGGCTATATGTTTTCCTCTCAGCACTGCCTTCATTACATCCCATAGGTTTGGATATGCTGTGTTCTTCTTTTCATTTGCCTTGAGATATTTAGTGATTTCTCTTGGAATTTCCTCTTTGACCCACTGATTGTTTAAATGTGTGTTCTTAACATCCATATATTTGTGACTTTTCCCTTTCTCCACCTGTTGTTCATTTCCAGCTTTATTCCATTATGATCAGAGAAAGTGCTTTGTATGATTTCAATCTTTTTAAATTTATTGAGTCTTTCTTGTCATCCAATATATGTTCTATCCTGGAGAATAATCCACATGCACTTGAGAATAATGTATATCATGCTGTTTGTGTATGCAATGTTCTATATATGTCTTCTACATCTCATTAGATTGAATAAATTTTTACATTTATTAAATGTGTTTCCTACAGTTAATGTATTATATAAGTTTTCTCCATTGTTTAGTTAATTGTAACTCCACTCCAAGGCTCTTAAATGTGATCTAGCATTCACATACAGAACCTCGCTTTAATCAAGAAAGGAAACAAATACAAAAACAAAATGAAAATGTTAAAAGGATCAAAATTACTGACCATGACTACTCAACCGTTTGATAAGAACATAAATCAATGGTTGTGATTGAGAGTGTTTTGGTCATCTTTCCAATGAGAATATTGAAACAATGTTTAACTGGGAGGACACTGTTAAGTTAAATACAATGACCAGCTGCTTTGAACACTGACAAGAGACACCCCTTCTTGATAAGGGCTTTTCTAAAAGACATAAACAATAGATCTGCAGGAGATTTCAAAGAAAATGGAAAGAATGAAATGCATTTTGTAGAACTTCATTTAATTAATATCTGTTAGTAAACCAGTTTTGTTTCAGGTGAGACAAATTTTAAGATTGGCCCTATATGAGTTTTCACTTCCTCATTGGGACTCTTTCTTTTTCTTAATGAATTGTTGCCAATTGCTGAGTTGCTCAATAAACTGTAAGTTTCAAAATTTAGTTGTTGAATTAAAATGAATTAAAATTTCTTTTAACAATATTATCTTAATACAACTTATGAAGAATGTTCTGGTGAGTACTACATTATACTAGACTAAAAGATCATTGTCTTCTTCAAAAACATGGACCTGATTTACGATTTCTTCAAAGTATGAAATTAATTACACTGGTCCTCAAGGATGGTTGCCTAAGACTCACAGTTGCCCTTATTAAAAAAAAAACAAAAACAGATTCTGTCAAAAATAAATTTTAATTCGGGCAAGCAAGAAGAAACCTCATAGTTTGCCACTCTTTTGTTCCCTCCAGACACTATATTTATCAATAATAATGCCCATATAAAGAGGGCCCATGTCAATGAGCAACTCTCTTTCAGCAAGAGACCAATGGAATTGGAAATATCTTGTGTTTCCTACCCAAATTTTATTGTAGTATTGTTGGTACCTAATACATTGCTACATATTTTGCTGCCAGGCTATAGATTCTTTCTGTATTTCAAATCTGAAGATGACAATTCTGTGGTCATGTTACTCAAGGTCTGCAGTCTACCTTTCAGGATCAATAAAAGGGTCTCTGAAGAAGTCTCTGCTCACTCTGCATATTGTTTTCCAGAAATTCTCATTAGGAGGTAAAAGGTGTTAATGTAAACTCATTCCAGAAGTCAAAATTGTTTGTAATATTCACATATTCATAGTTTCTGTTCAAAATATAATGAAAACATATCTGTGGTTTGCCAACAAGTTTAAAGCCAAGAAGTAAGTGAATATTCAATTTTAAATGTTTCATTTTGAAATACTTTCTAACTTTTACATGGCAATTATAAAATTAAACAAAACCCATGTGGAGTACTCCAACATTACCATCCACACAGATATCCAACAACTTTTAGTATTTTGCCTCATTTGCTCCATCATTCTATCTATCTATCTATCATCTATCTATCATCTATCTATCTATCTATCTATCTATCTATCTATCTATCTATCTATCGACCGTCTATCTATCAACCACCCACCCATCTATATCTGTCCATGTGTCTAGAAATATATCTATTTTCTAAACATTTGAGGGTAGGTTGTATACATAATGCTCCTTAAACACATAATACATGCTTTCATGTATATGCCCTAAGAACAAGGATATTCACCTTTGTAACCAACTTAAGTAGCATTATCAAGTTTAGAAAATTTAACATTGATGTAAAATTTAAATATTATATTACAATTATTTTCATGTGTCTCAATAATATCTTTTTGGCCAATTTCTCCTCCATTATTGTTTCAACCAGGTTCATGTATCTCATTTAATGTCTCTTTAGGTCTCTCTTTTTTTAATTGTGGAAACATATATATGTCTATGTATATATTTATACTTTCTCATTTCAACCCCTCCCAAGCATACAATGTGGTGGGATTTAGCATGTTTGCAATATTGTACTACCGTCACCACCATCCATTACCAGAATTTTCTTGTTATCCATATGGATACAGTTTTCCCATTATGCATTCAATACCCATGCACCCTTCCTTCTCTTGGTCTCATAAAGTGTGTTCTACTTCCTGTCTCTATGAACTTACTTATTCTATCTATTCATATGACAGGAAATATATGGAATCTGCTTGGAAGTATCTCAGGTAAGGCAGCCTATATGTGAATGGTGGAATTGGGTATATGCAATTAGTACCCAACGATTAGCAATTTCTCATTGTAAGAAGTTGAAGTCTGGTAAATGTAGGAGAAATAATCAGCCTCATGGTCTTCTTTTATGATTACATGAGGGTGTAGCTATAGTTTTCCTAAAGGGTTATATCATATGTAAAGGATATAAAATGGAAAGGGAGAAGCTTAAACTTATGTAGAGAGAAGAATTCAGATATTTAGCTAATTTAAGTTTTATTACATATTTGTTCTTTCTATCTTTCCTCACAATTGAAGACTGTACAGACAGTGAAACATTTTGTGGATGGGTTAGTCCTTGCAAAGTTCCTTAATTAGAGTTCTAGGAAATTGGGTGTATCTATCACTTGAGAGAATAGCAGAAATTCCCAGGTGGGAAAAACAAAGTTTAATAGATTGTTGTAATTATTATTTTTTAGTTACTGTGATGGCATTAGCCTGTGTAAAGGAAAAGTCTATATGAATTCAGAGAAAATAAACAGAAAAAACAAGGGCATATTCTTATTCCATAGGCAGGAGTGGCTGTATAAAGTTCATTTGAAGATGTTCAAATAGGCTCTGCCAGTTGAGGTATTTGAACCTATTCCAATTTTACAGTTTTACAAGTGTTTTGTTAATTGACAGGTGGAATATTATTTACAGACTCATCTTTATTCTCATTCAAATTTCTCCAATTTTTGTGGTGAAAAAGAAGTTCTGATCTTTGCTGATTGCAAGCTCTTTCAGAGAAACATGAAAGCAGTACAATGTAATTGACAAGGAAATATGGTTGTTTTTTGGAATGTAACTTCTTTTTAAAAAATAAATTTATTGGCCAATGACATTATACTATTTTCTAATAATATCAGTACATGCCATGAACAACTCAAATTCTGTCAAATCTCTAAGAATTTTATATAATCTATGAATATTTATAACATTTTATCCATACAAATTTAAGCAAAAAATTAGAAAATCCTTTTTAATTAGACCCTTCTCATGCAACACATAACATATCAAATGAACCTAACTATATCTAGAACTTCTCTTTTTACAGGGTGAAAGAACAAATTCTTTTCATTTTTCTGTGGGATATCTGAAAAATCCCAAAGGCAATTTGAAATAAAAAAAATATATCACTTAGGGTACAATGTTGTTAAGGCAACATTTCAAAAAGTCTAGGAGGTTTGATCTCTTGGCTAAATAGGATTATAGGTTACTGATAAACAATAATTGGTTATACATTTAATGAAAGTGACAATAAAATATTTGAAAAGTAGATATAGGAGGTAACATGATTACACAACAAAGGAAACTAAAATTTAGATATTTTAAATATTGAGAATACTTGTTCTCTTAAACAGTAAAAGATGCTGACATAAATATAAGTAACAATGAGGATATTATTCTTATGGGACAAATTATCTTTATCTTCTAGGCAGATTCCTCAGATGGTTATGGAAGACTTTTATGACTTCTCACTAAGAGAAGGCCAATATTCCAAGAAAATTTGACCATTTTAACAGAGAGAAAAACAAATTCTAACTTTAGTTTTAAATCACTTGGATATGAAAGCACTTAAAATATTTCATGAATAAACCTATCAAATCTTATGCAGCATTGCCCATGACAACCAAAATTCATTTCCACAGACCTTCTACAACTTTCTTTATCTATCCGGGTTTTTTCCTATACTTTCTTGTTTCTAATTCTGCAACAGTTTATTTACTTTAGGACAAAATACTCTCCTTTTCTATAGCAAAAATGCATCCTACATACTTGTTAAGCAAAATCTCAGACAATTAATTTAGTTAAAATCTAAAAAAGGAGTATTTTTAAATATCTCCACTCCATACATTTAGAACAATGTCAGGAAGTGCTATAATTTTTGCTTTATTGTCTATCATACTTAGAAACTCGAGAAGGAAATTATATTTTGTTGACCCATATTTGAGTATCTTGGTCTTCCTTCTTCCCTGTCTTCCTGTTCTTTATTGTTATTGTTTGGTTTAAAAAATTTCATTTAGCTACACTGTTATTGTAGTTTGCTGTTGAGAAATTCTCATAATTTTCTTCATTTGAGAGTCTTGATATTTCTCACTTGCTGAAGGTTAGCTTCAGCATTCATAGGACTCTGAGTTTATGTTTCTTTAATTTAAGCACTTGAGAAGTATTGAGCCACTTTTTACAAACTCCATGGTTTCTAAAGAGAAACTTACAAGTATGAGAAATTTTTTTAGACTACCTAAGGTTTTGATTCTCCCTCACTATTTTCAATTTTTTTCTCATTATTCACAAGATTGATTTGGAATTTTCTTTTTGAGAATTCCTGTGGCATTATTTTGTTCAGGCTTCATTAACCTATTTGAATCTATTGTCTTAATGTCTTATGCAAATTTAGGAAGTAGTCAGCCATGATTCCTTTGAAAACATTTTTAGCTTTCTCCTCTCATTTCATTGTTCTGATGACATAAATCTCACATCTTCTGTTTTAATTCCACAGGTTCGTGAGATACTTTTCATTTTCTTTTGAGGCTACATCCTGTTTCAAACATTTGAAATTTTTTTCTTCTTCATGTTCACTGATACTTTTCTCTTTGCCATCTATTATTCTATTGACCTTGAGTAGTGTATTTTTCACTTCTAAAACTCACATGGTTCATATATATATATTCTATTTCTAGGCTTATATTTTCTATTTTTTTGCTGAGACTTTTCTTATATATTTGTTTTATGTTTGTTCATAATTTCTCATTGTAACATTTTTATAATTGCTTCTTCAAAACCTTTTATCAAATAATATCCCTGACATCTCCATCCTGATATTTATTAATTTTGTTTCTTTTCCATTTTGAGATCTTCCTGGTTCTTGGTATAAAAAATGATTTTAAATAGAAACCTTCACATTTTCAATATTTTATTATGAGTCTCCAGATCTTACTTAAACCTGACTTAGAGGGACAGAAAAGATGGTGTCAGCTTAGGAGGGCAACTGCGAGCAGCTCCCAGATCGCGGCAGAGAGTGGACAGGGTGTGGCACGGGTGTCTGTGCTGTGGGTGTGTGGAGTAAGAAGCTTCGGACATCTATATGGACAGATCGACGGTGTGGACTGAACCATAGAGATTCACCTAATCTTTTGCCTTCAAGGGAACATAGAAAGAAGCAAGAAAATAAAATAAGAAGAAAAAGTATCAAAGAGCAAACTTTACACACACACAGAACCACCACCTAATAAAACTCTAGAGCAGAGAGAGAAGCTAATCAACTGAATAAATCCATCAAGATAAAATGATGACTAGAGGGCAACAAAAAATTACAAACCACCCTTAGAAACAGGAAAACATGGACCAATCCAATGAACGAACTAAAAACCAGGAACTGAAGCAGATCATTGAACAACTAATTGAAGCTTTCCAAACAAATATTATGGACCAACTTAAAGAAGTGAAGGAAGACATTAAGAATATAAAGAAGACACTTGGAGAACTTACTGAAGAAAGTGTAAACAACCCCAAAAAGATAATGGATACGATGGTGACCAATGGCACAATCCAAAAATCAAAA
>JAQZBX010013310.1:0-40022 GCA_029593785.1 Cabassous unicinctus | reverse complement strand
TTTTTTTTTTAAAGATTTATTTATTTTATTTATTTATCACCCCCCCGCTTGCTGCTTGTGCTGCTGTGTCCATTCGCTGGTGTCTTCTCTGTGTCTGCTTATCTCCCCCTTGCTGTGAGGTCTTGCCGCATCAGCCCATGGCTCGGGGCGAGCCGGCCTGCCCTCACGAGGAGGCGCCTGGAAGCGAACCCGGGGCCTCTCATATGGTAAACGGGTGCGCTATCCATTGCGCCACACCCGCTTCCTGCCGTGAGGTTGCTGCATCAGCCCACCGAACCGCTCAGGCCGGCGTGCCCTCACAAGGAGGCCTCCGGATGCGAACCCGGGCCTCCCATATGGTAAACGGGGGCTCTACCCACTGAGCCACACCCGCTTCCCTAGCCAATTTATTCTTTCAACTATTTTTTCCTTTCCTTTTTTAAACCTAGTCATTTGGAACCATTGGAAAGAATTCTGATCTCTACAAAATGAGAATAAATTATCACAAGGCTATAAGGGTTAAAATAAAATTCACCTAATTATCTATGAATGTTTTCACTTCTGCAGTTTTTCTTAAAAAATATTTACATAGACAATTCTTTAATAAACTTGCATTTTATTACCTGAAAACTAAATCCAAAGCTTTATTGTAATCCTGTAAAAAAAATTCATAAAAGATTAAGCTTAATATATTTCTATATGGTTCCTCCTGTATTGGACTTACAATATTACTTAGCTAACGCTTTCAATATTTGTATTTGGGCCCTGTGTGTATTTTAGCTGACCAGCTGTCTTTTTCAAGGGACAATTTAATCAATTCTCCAACCTCCCAGGTTCAGGGAAAAATAAGACCCCTAAGTAACAAGTTCCACAGTTATTACTGTCTTCATTTTGCAGAAGGGTAATTGAGACACAAGTTTCAGCAACTTAACCAAAGTAAACAGCAATGGTTATTTCTAGAACATGTGTCTTGTGAGTCCTAGTCTAGGGTTCTTTCCACTACCACCTGCAGCTGTTCCTAGAGTGAATCCTATGCATTTTAAATTTATAGTGTATATATTACTTTACCACATGAACTAAATTTTTTTTCAAATTTTTGTTTAACTGTACAACCTCTCTTTTTTTTCAGTACATTTCTAAAACTGTGCAAAGTGGAATGGGTCCAGACTTCTCAGCGTTCTGTGTTATTTATTAATTTTAAAAGCAACAAAACAACAAAAAGCAGCAAAAAACAAAACAAAACAAAAAACCAACACACACACACAAACAAACACAACTTTCTTGTTCCCTGCACACTTTCAATATATTTAGAGTGGCTTACAGAATTAAAGGTAAAACAGGGAATCATTCATTTAACAAAACTGAGTTCTTACACTGTGCTGAGCCCTATGCTAATCTTGGGATGTCATCATGACTACAACAGATTCATTTCTTGCATTCAAGAAATTATCAGTCTTTTATGGAGAGAATTGAAACTATAGAAATTAAAGCAATTTCCAAGCACCCTTGTGAAACATAGAAGTATCAGGAAGAATTACCATTCTGATGGTGACTTTTGATGAGAATTACAGATGACCCAACCGTCACTTACTTGGACAGGCAACTGAGGGTCTGGTGATGAACAGGTGGATCACCAGCAGATGTCTGCATGGACCAATGATGATTAAGATCTAAACACTTCGCACTCATCCAGCCACACTGTGAACCACCTATGGCAGTGTGGAATAGATCTAGAAATGATTGAGTTTAAGTTTCTACATTTGGCCTAATGGGAGCTCAAAATCAAAAGTAAATTTGTTTAAAAAAAAAAAATCACACCTGCAGCTCTTCAACAAAATGCTTCCTTCAGGAAGTCTTGTCTTTTCTATCTAAAGTCAAGTGCATTGGATTCAAAGTTTACTCTGTTCTATATGCATGGGTCAATAGAACTGAATGTTGAAAGAGAGACATCAGGTTCTTATCTTCAAGCTTTTGTTTCATCTTTCTGATTTTGAACCAACCTATAATGTAATTTTCTCCTCTATTGAAATATTATGATGTCTGCTTGAGCCCCCTGTAGCACTTTTGGGAGAAAATTAATGTGGAAATATCTCCTGGTAACTTGTAATTTTCTGTCAGTCTTGTAACCTCATTTCTCCATTTAAACAACTTAAACAAGTTCTTGTAAAATGTGACACTTCAAAGTTAATTTGTGGGAGTCTGACAACACTCTTGGAATAATAATGAAGTTTGTTTAATCTCATACCCCAAACATCTTTCAATTGCTCTTTATACATGTGTTTCAAATAAGATAGTGTCTATGCCTGACACACTTACTATCAGCTTCTGGTATCTTCTTTCTCCTTCTGCCCCCTCTCTGCCCTGGACCAGTCTTGCCCTGAATGCTATAGGAAGGGTTATGGCAATGTAATCTAAAATGCCAGGCCTCCTTCCACTTCAGCCCAAATCATATTTGTGCCCCTCATATTGTGATAATTCTGCCTACACCTTAAATTCAGGATTTGGACTGGGGGAGTATTGCAAGAGGGGTAGCCAGGTACTATAGATTCCTGTATCTGTATCATAATGAAGAATAGTATTATATACATGCTTTTAATTAATTCAAGAAATTGCATTAAAATATTTTAAAAGAGAGAACAAGTACTGTTATGTTTTAGTTATTTTACCACTCTTATTTTATGATTATTTCCACACTAACCAAAAAAGTATAATCTTTGGACTGATTGTGTGTTCATTATCAAGTAGATGATAGATTTAAAAATGAAAAGTGGTTTCATTTAATGGTGAAATAAGGACACTTTTCCATAGATGAGAAGATTATTAAAATAATAAAATGTAACAAGGGAAGAGCAATAGTATTTCTTACCTCTAAGATAAGATAATGGAGTATCTATCTTCAAGAGGCTTTCATCTGATTTCAACTTCTGATGCAAAATGTTATCAGCTTGCCTCTTTATTGCATCTGCATTGCTAGAAGCAAACTGAAATTGAAGCAATACATTTGTTTGCAAACCGTTATTACTTGGCCTGAAAAACAAAAACATTATAATAAATGATTGAGGTAATAGCCACAGTAATTATAATGTTATAACATGTTACTTATTGCTAAAGTTTATTAGTCATATCTTTCAGAAAACACAAGATAAATGTGTTATACATTTTATTTTCATTGATTTTCCCCTTTGTATATTACACAAGCATTAATACCTGAATTATTCTCTGCTTATAAACCTTAGTCATATTCACAGAGGGAAGAGTATCTGAGAGTTCTAAAATTTTTTTTTTCTAAAAAGTAAATCAAAAGCACTTGTTAAATCCACTAACTTTGTGTGTGTGTATGTATATTTTGTATATATATATATATCTTTGTATATATAGTCTTTAAAATTCATAATAGTTGTTTATTGTGAAGAAGAAATAAATAAAATTGGAAAAATAGTTGATTGTAAGAATCTTTCACTAAAATACAAGTCTTCAAAAGGACAACCAACAAAATGTCTGTCATCATGATCCAACTTAAGAAACTCTCTCAGTATAGGCACTCTGCAAAAAGACTAAACATTAAATGTAATAATGTTAAATTACTTTTGATTTTGGTATATCTAAGATTTTCAGAACCTGTCCACAAAAGCAAATAATTGGAGAATAACTAAACAATACAAACTTGTTTTTTTCATTGTACAAATTAATTAGTTTTGATTACCTAAGTAAGGTTGACAACATGAGACTTGATGTAAGGATGATTTAAACTGGATCTTCGAAATATATTATCTATCTGAGAAAACAAAAAACCCAACAGAATAGAATTTTGTTAAGTATGAATTTCACACATTTCAATATGTCACAAAAATTCTTGTATGAAGCCTGATGTGATTTAAATTGCATTTACATTGGTATATGTTTACAACTATCCTTAGAAAGCTTTTGGGGACATAATCCTGTTCTCCTAAAAACTATTTCTGCAATTGAATGTGGGTATTTGAACAACTAGTCCCAAGCTCAATGATGGCTGATGTAATAAGTTTAATTAAGCCAGACATTTAATTAAAATCTCAAATTTAAAAAATTGTATTTTTGAAAACTCAGTATGTATGGACTTATTGCCCTCTCATGAGTCATTATTATTCAAGTTCAATGTTATTCTCATGGATATGATTGAAGGATGAAATTTTTTAACTTTAGTAAAACTTTCTAAGTCAAATGTTGATCTCATGGTAAGTGGGAGAGGGCAGGAGAATTTATATCTGTTTTTTTAAAAATGAATATCCTCATCAAGAAAAATGTAAGCAATGACGACATGGAATACAATATGATTATAAATGCCACTTATTTGCCATTTTAGACTTCTTAATGGGATCATTTGTTTGTGGGATAAATTCCTAGAACAAATCATTCCTTGACAAAACCACAGCATTTTGGACAATCTGTGGTCTTACAGTTGTGCTGATTATCACTGACTTATCAAGTTGGCTTGTCAGAAGAAAAGACTGAAAATATACCACAGTTCAGAAGAGACGATGTATTGAATTGAGAAGAAAAGACTGAAAATATCCACAGTTCAGAAGAGACGATCTGCTGAATTGAGAAACTGGGTGAATGTTGAACAGTGCTTTTCACTCGTCTGATTCAATATATGACATTTTCTTGGCAAAGTTCTTTGTGATATCATATTGGGTAGGTTGATGAGTAAAAAATCATTGAAATATCAATAGTTATTAAAAATGAGTGGCCACGTATTTCTCTTCCAATTGACAGTAAAGGGCAAATTATTTTTAAGGAAATAGTTTCATACATACATATGCATTTATATGACAAAATTAATACATGTTCATTGTGAAAAAATTAAACAGCAAGGAATATATAAAAATATAATGAAGTGCATTAAATCATTCATTACTGTACTTCCCCTTTTTTGTTATTTCCACTTTTACTCAAGGGAACAGGACCACTCTCTGGCACCAAAATGGCTTTGGTTTCCCAGTAACTGCTGTGAAAACTACCACACAATGGATTGACTTAACAACAGGAATTATTGGCTCATGGTTTGGGAGGCTAGAAGAGGAAAATTGAAGCATCAGCAAAGCCATGCTTTCTCCTAGAGTTGGTTGTATTCTGATTATGACAGTCTTCCATCACATAGCAATGTTCTTGATTTCCTTCTATGGCTTTCTCAGCCTCTGCCAGTAATATGGATTAAGACTCACTCTGATACAATTTGCCAACACCTAACTAGGATCTTAGAAAACCCTATTCACAAATGCATCCATACTTTAATTGATATACATCTTCAAAGTGTCCTACTTACAAATGAGTTCACACCCAAAGGAATGCAGATTAAGATTAAGAATTTGTTTTTTGTTGGGGTACATGATTCAATCTATCACAATTGGCTTGGGGCTTCATAACTCTAGTCTCTGCCTCTGTCTTCACATGGCCTTCTTTCTGTGCCTCTGTGTCTTCCTCTTTTCTATCTCTTATAAGGAATTTAGTCATTGGATTTAGTCATCCTCATTCAATAGTCTCATTTCAAGATCCATATCCAACTTATATCTACAATGACCTTTATTCCAAATAAGGTCACATCTTGAGGTATTAGGAGTTAGGACTTGGACATATTTTTGAGGGAGACACAGTTCAACTCATTACAGGCATGTTCTCTATTAGTTTCTTACTCTAACCTCCTTTTTCACAGCAGTATTGTCAGGGTAAGGATGATGGCAAAGCTCAGACTTACCTCATTATTGATCCTTTTCTTCACTTCAGAACCACTTTTTGAGTGTTCTACTGAAAAATCAGGATTGTATTCAATACTGGGTATCTGGAAGGAAGCCTGGTAATAGTGAGTCTTCTGATCTGGAAGGAGAACAAAAATGAGTGGTTTCTGTTCAATCTTTTTGGATTGTATACTATAAGAGGAGATGACCCAGAAAAATTTAACATTCAATACATTTAACATTCAATAGCTGCTGGCCAATTCCTCCTTTTAACCATTTTTTAAGATCACGCATTCTCCCCATTCTCACAGTCACCATGGTTATCACCTGTTAGTTATAATTGATAAATTTAACCTGCTAATTAAATAATGATAAAATGCAACATTCTTATTAAGTTGGCTTTAAAGTTAGAATTTCTACTAAAACAAATTTTACTCTTAGTCTCTTAAATATTATTAAACCACAAAATGGCATTGGATGTGAATCTATTGATTCATATTAGGTGTTGCGTTGCTTAAGAGAAAACATTATAGTGAACTAAGACAAATTTTAATACTAGATGCAATTTTTATATATAAAGGATTATCATTTTCCAAATGCATATAACTCTATTCAAATGAAAATTGCATTCTGAAATACTTGAAAGTACCAAGGTTTTGAAATAAATTGAGTGGTCTTCAAATTTTCAAAATAATACAAGGAGATAGGTACTTACCATACGCTAAAAAATAAACAAGGAGACTGATGATTATTGCCAGAACCAACACAACAGCCACGATTATAAGGGCAATCATCCACGGTTCTAATGAACTTTTTCTTCTATCCAGTATTTCTGGCCTTTTGAAAGAGAGTTTTATATTAAAAACAAACAGTACTTTAATACCAGACTCTCAGTTTCAGATTTTTTTCATTTTTTGGAATTCATGGTTAGTGTGTATTATATTTGGTAACATTTGAATGCATTTTTCTATAAGAAATCAGAAAAAATACTACCAATAAAACTATAAATGACATTTGACTTTATATTTTGATTAAAAACTCTGCATTATCCTATATTTGACTACTCAATATACTGTTTCATATATTTCCTGAACCATTAGACTAGACCAGGGGTTCTTAACAAGGGGTCCGTGAGCTTGAATTGAAATAAAAAAACAACAACATTATTCTTGTGGGGATGTGTTGGTGCAGGTATGATATATTTATTAAATAATACATAGTATAGTGTGAAATTGGTAAGGGGTCTGCGGTTTTCACCTGACTGAC
The DNA here is from genome assembly GCA_029593785.1 of Cabassous unicinctus. Taxonomy (NCBI): domain Eukaryota; kingdom Metazoa; phylum Chordata; class Mammalia; order Cingulata; family Chlamyphoridae; genus Cabassous; species Cabassous unicinctus. The sequence continues at coordinate 33,063 of JAQZBX010013310.1, read as the reverse complement.
AAAGAGACCCGTGGACCACAAAAGGTTAAGAGCCCCTGGACTAGACGTTCTGAAGTACTTTTTTTCTTTGTGAATCAATTACTACCATATACGTGAGTCATGTGCTTCAAATTACAATGAGCCTCAGAAAGTGAGGGCAGCTGGGTCAATCCTCTTATCCTAAGGTGACTATACAGAGGTTCAGAATAATCCAAAGATGGATATTGAGAGAGTGAGAACTAGGAGTTGCTGTTTAGGCTCTTTTCAATTTATAACTCACATTTATAGGGCAAGTAATCTGTAATGCACATGAAGGGCATCTAAAAGTGGACAGACAGATGACAAGGAAATAGAAGAAAGACAGTTATAAAAAAGAAGTGATTAGCAAAACCAAGAAGTTATCATAAGCAGAACAAACAAATAAATAGTGATAACTTAGGATTTTGGTTCCAGAATCTCTGTGGCATGAGAATCATTGGTGGTATATGATGCATATCTATTTAATAGTGTTATATGCTTTAAATCTGTGATTTTTTATAAATGAGGTTGTTTGGGATTAGGCTATATTTATTTGAGTAAAATAGTGAGTCAATTTAAAGAAAATATTAAGACAGTAATCGTATCAGTGGTATGCAGATATGACCAAAAACATGAGAAACCCTTGTGTAAGCAGGGAAATATAACAAATCTCTGTGCCCATCCCAGTGTCATGGCCGACAGTGTAAAGATGAGACAGGATGGGTTGTTCAGAGAGATCTAATGTGGGGAAAAAACTGGACAGTAATATGGTTCTGAGCATAAAAGGTGGAGATGGGTCTATTTCTGGTTATTCTATTAAAATTACACATGGAAAAGAGGGAGAAGGAATCATTGTCCCTGGGAGGTAGTAATAAAGTGGATAGTATGTCCCAGCTAAATATTGAATGTATTAACTGAGGCTTACCTTTGGGAATCAGTGATCTGAAAGGATTGGGAATATACCTGGTATGCTTCGTGTCTAGGCAAAGGAGAACCTAGAGGTAATTTTGCCACCTCAGAACAATCAATCTGAGCTCTGGTTTAAATATCTCAGGTAGCCCTACTTCTGAGTTCTGGGTTTCTGGGAGGAGCCAAAGTTACTCTGACCTCCTATTCTTTGGTTGGTGGCAAAAGAAGAGCATTATAATCTGTAAACATCTGAAGTGCTTTCAGAAGAGGTGGGATAGTGCTGGGGCACAGGCAAGAGGTGATAAAAGTTTCCATCACCTTGATTAATAGAAGACCACAGACAATGTGAACTTATTCAGTGACATATACTGATTTTCTTCTGTGTGTCAATCACTCACTCACTGCTGGAGATTCAAAACTAAATAAGACATAGTCTCCTCTCTTCAACAATGTGTAATCTAGGGACACATTCAGTAATGACTATGACACAAGTGATAAATGTTATGATGTAATTATGCCCAGTATGCTATGAAAGACGAGTGGGTACAAATGGTTTGTCTTAGAGAAGGTGTCCTTTGAACTGGATCTTGAAGGCCGAGGAGGAGAAATTGGCAAGGGTCACATATACTCCAAGCAGAGGGAACAGCATAAGCAAAGAAAAGGAGAGATGAGAACCTAGGACATTTTGGGAAAGAGCATGTGAATGAGGGTAGAAGTAAACTTAACTAGTGCATTTATTCATTAGTTAATCCAGAATATATTTATTGAACGTCACTATGTGCAAAACATGGAGAATATAAAGATGATTCATCCTCTCAAGTAACTCATGTTCTTATAAAGGAGGAGTGCAGTGTATACAAATTGCTATCAAAGTTACAGAACAAGATCTAAGAGATTTTTGCGGAAATATGGATTATTTCTCTTTGGAACAGATAATGGCTCAAAAATAATGATTTTTTTTTAAAGCTTGAAAAGCCTTGACCCATCTCATTGTCTTCCCCTCTTAGTCAGATACAGAAAATAATTTGGGAAGAGGGAGTTTAGTTTGCAACAAAATTCTTGTCTTCAAAAGGATGTGGTTACATGTTGACTTGCTCCACATCTGTAAATACCCTATTCCCCAAATAAAGTCACATTTGTAGGTACCAGGGGTTAGGACTTGAACATACTTTTTGGAGGGACACAGTTCAACCCACTACATTGATTAAGTGAATGAATATGTCATAAGGTTATATAGCCCCAAGCCATTTGCAACACAAAAACTACTTTTGGGGAGTGGATGTGGCTCAAGTGGTTGAGTGCCTGCTTCCCACATGGGAGGTTCCAAGTTTGGTTTCCCCATGTCTCCTAAAAAACAAAAACAAACTACAAGCAAAGGCAAAAAACAACTCAGGGGAACCGATGTGGCTCAGTGATTGAGTGCTGGTTTCCCACATATGAGGTCCCGGGTTCACTTGTAGGTCCCAGTGAGACTGACATCAGGCTACTAAACCAATGAGTTGAAAAGATGGTAGTTGAAGAGTTGGATGATTAAAGCTGAGTTTATAAAGAAATTGCAGTTACTGGTAATGACAAGGTGTATGGCATGAGTATGGGCATGGGCAGGTGAAGTAGGGAGAAGGACAAGGTCATTGGCATAAATAGCCAGAAGAGAAGATAAAAAGTGACCAATGCAATAAAACAGGTAGGAACAACACAGTATAGGAGGTCACAAGATACCTACTAAATGGTGGAATCCCTGTGAAAGGAATTGGGAAAGAAAATGCATTTGAGCAGCACATTGAAAGATTCCCAGAAATGGAAATACTAGCAGCTAGGAAAAGGGAAGTTAGAAATACAGCAATAGAGAGGGCATTTTAGACAGAGAAGGTCTTGTTATCAAAACATAGGGGTGGGGGAGCAGGTATAGCTCGGTTGATTGAGTGCTTGCTTCCCATCTACGAGGTCATGTGTTCAACCCCCAGTGCCTCCTAAAAAAACCAAACCAAAACAAACAAAAAACTCCCACAAGGGTGGGTAAATGTAAGGAAAGAAATAGCACATATTAAGGGTAGAATTACACATTAAGAAATTAAAGGAAGTTTAGACTCATCAAATGAAAAGTCCTTCTTTTAAAAATGTAAATCATATCATAGCCCTCCTATGTTTGTAATCATCCAGTGGATTCCTATAACACTTAGAATTAATAACACCTTGCCATGGACTCTAAGGTCCCCATGAGATGGACCTTGCCTTCCTGTTTGGCTGAACCTTCTCCACTCTTCCAGGGCTCACTAGGATCCAGACACAAAGGCCTCCTGTCTTCTGGCAGCTCAACAAGTTCACTCCTGTTTCAGCTCTCAGTACTTGCTTCCACCTACTTGCTCTTTCACCAGATCTTCCTGCAGCAGTTTCTGCATAAGTGCCTTCTCAGCTCAAATGTCATCTCTTCAGTGATGAATCACTTGCTACCTACCTTCAGTCACTCTCTATTATAGGATGTGTTTTAGTTACTCTAGTTGAAATTTATTCTTTATTTTCTGTCTGCCACTCTGTAAAAGCAGGGACCTTGTCTGTCTTCTTCACCAGTTTTTCCAGCAACAAAATCAGTTTTTAATACATAATGAGATCTCCATAAATATTTAACAAATGAGTGTATATTAAGGTAAAGAGTTTACAGTCTATTTAATGAGAATTCTCTGAGAGTATTTGAACTAGAGAATCACATTATCAGAATTTTGTATTGGAAGATAATTTGGGCAGCAGCCTTGTAGAATATATTGGAGGGGAAATTATCTGGGGGTAAAGAGATCAGTTAATGTCTACTCTAATTGCTCAGATGAAATGGAATGAATGGTTAAAATAGGATGTGTTAGGGAAATAAAAAGAAGAGGACAAATAGAAAAATAATTCAGATTAGATGGAGGAGCTGTAGAGAGGGAGATGTCATGATATCAAGGTTTAGAGAGTAAATAACCTGGAAAATTGTGAATAAATTTATTAATACTTCTTTTATTATTAAAAGCGTGATTAAAACAAGTAAAAGGAAGGAAAGGGAGAGGGGAGTAAGAAATGAACAGAATAAAGTGTAGAGAGAGATGTAAGAACAAGGCAAAAGAAACACGTAGAAGGGAAAAAAGAGAGACAAAAAACACTATGGGAAATCAAAGAAAGGAAGAAATGATTGGTGAAGATGAGGAAAAATTGTAACCCTCATCTATTGCTGATGGAAATGTAAAAGACTGCATCCTCTTTGGGAATCTCAGGTAGTTCCTCAAAAGGTTACTCATAGAGTTACCATAAGATCCAGGAATTCTACTCCTAGGTATGTACCCAAGACAAATGAAAACACATTTTCACTAAAAAATTTGAATGTGAATGTAAAAGCATTACTCATAATAGCCCCCAAAGTGGAAGCGATCCAAATTCCATCAACTGAGTATATAAAGTGTGTTATACCAACAATGGAACATTATTCAGCAGTAAAAAGAAATGAAGTCCAGATACTTGCTACAACATGGGTGAATTATGAAAACTTTAAGCAAATTCAAAAATCCAGACACAAAAGACAACATATTGTATGATTCTACCTACTTTGTGTTTCTACAAACATGGCTGGGGAAAATGCTAATGCATTTCATTTGAAATTCAGAACAACTACCTTCAAGTAGGCGCTTAGTGCTTCTTGGTCATCATACTAGTTTAGTCCTTCTCTCTTTCTCCTGATGTGAGAAATAGACAACTATTTAATAACTTCTCTTTTCAAATCTCCAATATCTCCTCCTCCATCCTTACACTCAGCTGATGGTATTTATTCCATTTTACTGAGAAAATAGAAACAACAAGAAGAGAACATCCACAAGCTTCCACTAACATATCTGCCCTATTGTGTCTTTCTTACATCTTATGCACATGATCATGTTCTCTGCCTTTTTTTGTTGCTGTAGTAATATATAGCACATTGCTAAAATTCCTAATTGATTGGTTGAACTGATATTGCTCTGTTTTCTGCAGATACAATGCAATGTAAGTGAAGAGGGTATAGGATAGGAATTGAAAAACTTGGGTTCTAGTCATAGTCCTACAATTAATTGATCAGATTCACTTTGAAAGCGAGAAGTAAACAATTGATACAATTATCTAGATAGTTAGGAGGAAAACATCCCTCTTCTCCTAATTGCCTAGCTGTTTTTCTCTTTATCCTATTGATCTGTACAATCTAATCTGTATGCAACCTATCACATATTAAGCAAATTCTCTAGGTTACTGTTGTCTCATGAAGAAGAGCAAGGCTGATAGTTGCCCATTTACTGGGTCAGATGGCATGTTAATGCATTCATTGACCCTATTATGGACTAGGCACTTAAGATATTTGAATTCTATGCATTGATATGTTATTTTATGCATCGAGGAGTTTCAGGGAAAGAAAGTGCATTTTTACATGATAATTTGCCCCTTACAACAAATTGTTCATAATCTTTTCAAAATCTTTAGCAAAAAATAAGCAGTTTTTCTCCTGCTCTACAATCTTCTTAAAGGGTTGCTTTGGTCAAAGAAATCTCACCAGCCCTCTGAAGGGTGGTTGCATGTATGGTAGAAAGAGTCCGGGTTGTTTTCAGACAGACTCACTAGTTGGCCCTCACTAGTTGTGTAACATAGAGCAAATTACTTCATTTATCGGAGTCTGAGTTTATTAATACATAAGATGGAGATGATCTGTACTGAGATATTTTGAGGATGCAGAGAGATAGCAAGGGCTCAGTCAATGTTAACTCATTATCAGACTTGATTAAAGAAGTGATTGTGGCTGTGAAGGACCCTGATGAACAAAATTAGGAGGTTTGAAAAATGTAAACAGTTGATAACTGCTCTGACCAAGGCAGTTAAGCCACTGAATTAAAACTGTGATCATCTGAGAGATTCCTGTCTACGTGGTAACCAAGGTTTCTCTGCCCTGATAGCTCTCTTTTCACTACTTCTCTATTACTCACCCTCCCATTTTAATGATAAAATACCTACCAGAGGCAGAATCTATTTCTTGGCATTTGTGTATATCTGATAAATTATCTTAATTGTCTGGTGTTCTTTCTGTCTGTGTTTGATAAATTTGCACAGTGTAATCAGAGCCTCAAAAAGGTTCTTTAAAGTCTTATGGAAAGCTAGGGAGTAGTCCTTTACTGAAGGTTGCACCACCTTATTCCAAACAGGTTTGGCAGAACAAAGGGTGAGGTGTGAGGGCGTAAGGATGTAAGGGTGAAGCACAGGTCAGCCTAACAATAATAATAATGATGGTAATTATTACTTTTCATTTATAGAGCACTTCATAGTTTATAAAGGGCTTTAACATACTCTGTAACACTCGCTCTACCAACTATCAATGTCAGGTTCATAGTATAAATGTTACCATGCCCATTTTCCAATTGAGACTACTGTGGCTAAAGGGATTTGTCCAACATCACAAAAGCAGTAATTAGTTGAGTTCACCTAGTTCCCTGTTTTTGACTTAGGAACATATTCCCTATACAACACAGATTTGAAACCAAAATTACCACAGTAAAGATCAATGGGACATGTTAGAAAAATAGAAGCTTGAGATCAGGGAGGTAAATTTTGCTGAACATAATTATATTAAGAAATCATTTTATTATTTTCAGTCGAGATTCAGGGGATCTGGAATTGTGCCAAGACTTAAAGGAATAGTATAGGGCAGCAATTGAGAGCCTCTAGGACTAAGTGGAGTAACCGTGGCAACCAGGCCCTCACAGTATAGCTGCCCAGCAGACCATGTGGGAAAGGCATGCTTAGGTCACATGATGTATGTATCAAAATAGTGAGGCCATTGGCTTCCTGCACTGTGACTTTCAGGACATGCCAAAAGAGGTGGAGGCCAGGGAATGATTATTCCTGTTAAAAAGATCTAAAACTCTTGGATGAAGAGAGTTAATTAAATTACAAGTAGGTGCCCAACAAAGCATTCTGTCGGGTCTGTTCTCAGGTACCCGGGTAAGAAACAAGTCAAAAAAAGTGGAATAGAACCTGGAAAGTCACCTGGTCATTTATTCCACAGCTGCCTCTGGTGTAAGCGTCATGCCCAAATCCTATTTTAATGCACTAAATTCTCTTCTCAAAAGTATCTCCTTTGTATCCAATTGCAATGAAAGCCACTTCCATTTGTAATTCTTCGTAGATTTCATGAAGTTTATCTTAGGTAACAATACAGAGATAGAAACAGATTCACAAAGGTTATTAACTGGATGTGTCATGATTGAAAGCTGGGTGCTCTGATGCCAAACACAGTGCTTTTTCTATAATGTTTGCTCTAAACTGCTGTTTATTTTGTAATGGGTATATTTCCGCATTCTGATTTTCAATTCATTAGTTTTTTGAGAAACAGAGAATTTTTAGAGAAGACATGAGTATGGTGCCAAAGAGTTGATATTTGAACTTGAATTGCAAGGATTATAGAGGATTTTATTTGAATTCACTGGGAAGACTTGGTAAATTCAGGTAGTCACTACCAAATGATAAGAAAAGCAATATTTAATTGTGGCAATGAAACTAAAAAATTAAAACTTTCATAGCATTTCCCCCTGACCTGTGATATATTTACATGCTTCCTGAAGCATATAAAAACCCCTACATAACAAACCTATAAAATCAGCATTTGTGTTAAAAAGGATTTGTAATTTTCTTTTTGGTTGTTGTTGTTTTTTGAAGATGTCAGCCTGTTCAAACAAAACCAAAACCAAAACATAAAGCAAAACACCTATTACATTGAGTAAGGGGAGAGTACCTTGCTTTTCTGGTCTGATAATCACCAAGTTCTCTAGTTCTCTAGTTACAAAAAATGTATTCATTTTTAAGACTTCACCCAAGTACATATTTGAAGTTTTCATTTTCTATGTCACAGAATTAATTTACCTTTTTTTTGAATTGTTACAGTAGAGTGTTTTTCAAATTCCACTAACAATCATCACAAATTTTGCCATATTCACTAACACCTATACGACCAATTTCCCTAGATTTTAAGAAAATGAACTTATTTTTAATATAGTTAGATGCTAAGCATAACAGCTATATTTTTTTCTACTATATATTAAAATAAATAATAATTTAATCGTTATCATCTATCCTTGGCCTACCTCCAAATAATCTCATATATAACTAGAAGTTTGGGTACTGCTAAAGTGCATTAATTATACCAGTACTTAGCAATTATTCAATTCTAAATTGTATTATGGTTCGTTTCTGCTTGCATGTTTTCTCCCTATCCCGCTCTTCCCTTACCAGAGACTATGTTTATAGTTTTTCTTTCCCTCCACATATGCGTAGTTACAATTCTTGTACTTGGTAGTGACTAAAAACACTTTTGTTGTTCTGAAATAAAATAATATTGAACTCATCTTACTGTTATTTAGATTTCTTGTAGGCATAAGAAATGATCTCAGTATGCACTCACTGATATCACCATGTATGAGCCTAGAATTCTGTCTGACCCATTTATCAAACCTGAGAGTCAAAGATAGCATTTTAACCCAGTAAAATGTCAAATCCTGGAATATTTGGAAGGCTACTCTTCCTAGAGGGCCAATAAACAGAAAAAAATAGCTTGTGCTCTGAATTTATGAAATAAGAAAATATAATCTGCACAAGAGTTTAATTGTGGATGGATAGTAATTTCAGACTATGAACTATTCCTTTATAAATCTATAAAATAAAATAGTTATTGTACATTACTTACTCTTACAGGGACATTTTATGTATTCTACTATGTTGACAATTCTCAGAAAATTAAAAATCATTGAATGCTACCAATTAAATGCCATACATGTAAGAGAAAACCTTTTAAATCTGCCTTATTTTTATAATTTCCATATTTTCACTGTTTTACTTTATTTAATCCCTTGGTTTATAACCTTCTTGGATATCAAAGATTAGATAAATCAATTTTTCACGATGTTGGCTTATTTTCATTCTTTTGCCATCATATTTGTGAATGAGAAATCGAAAAATCTACTTCCTGAAAGTGATGTATAGAGGTAGAAATCATCAAGGGAAACACTAAATAATTTTATTACTTAAAAAAAAATAAGGAAACAAACTAATGATAACTATCAAACATTCTGTTTATCAAATTTTCATGAATAAAATGAAGGTCAAATGGCAAATTGGAAATTATATGTTACAACCATGAAAAAGGGTAGGTCAATTTGGCAGCATGACTAAAAAGTCATAAAATGTATATTCCTTTAAACCTAGCAACCTTTACTTTATCATTTTTAAAAGGATTACTCAGGTCTGCTGAGAAAATCAAGAACACATTCAGAGCCATCTCCCAGCCCTTACCTATCTCCCTCCTTTTCCCTTCTTGCTTATTTGTGTGCAGATAAGCACACAATATTTTGTGTTTCAATATATTCCATTTCACAGCCTTGGGGAGACATTAGGTCTCAACCTTGAAACACAAGCTACCCAGAAATGGAAAGGCCTAACCGTACCTTGATCCTGAAACAGAAAACAAGAAGCCCCAGCTGCTTGCCAGAGTGGGACCTCTGCATAAAGGTCACTTGATCATGCTTTATGTTCAGTGGCTGAGTCCCCTCCCACTGGGCTGTACAAAAAGGGTCCTTCATCTCTGATGTGAAGTGGGGCATGTGGAGCTGACCTGAACAGTTGGCCTCACGGGGACACTGGCCACCATAGGACCTTTTCCCCTTCTCTTTTGGAGCCATTTTACTGTTTAAGTAATAAAGTGGTCGTCTGTTAATAGTCGCTGTTGTTTCTGAGCCTGTGTTCTCATGACACATCATATAGCAACTTGCTCCAAAAGGTCATACTAATGTCAAGTACTGCTAGTCACTGAGATTATGGCAGTGAACAAGCCAGGTAAAGTGAAAGTACCAAATTCATCATTGTATTTTTGGCAGGTGGAATATAGTAGATGCTCAAGAATTCTTTTTGATTGAAAAAAATGGGATGAGAGGAAGGCCCAGGAAAGAATCATCAAGAAAACAAAATTTAAGCTATGGACAAAAAATGAGGAAGCTTGGAGACCAAAGAAGAAAATAAGGAGGAATAAGGAGAAATTAGTGTGATATGATAACAAGGATAAAGATTATTCAAGGAGGGATTAATCCACAGTGTAAAATGCTGTTAAGAAATCAAATATGGTAAAAATTTAGAATAACCATTAGAACAAGCAAGAGGTGTCGCTGGTGACAATGACAGGAAAAAACACAGCAAATCCTTGGGGACATGAGCCAAACTGCAGTGGATATGAGGAAAAAGTGGAAGTGAGAAAATGGGACAGTGAGTATCAACAAAAGTTTTGATGAAGGTTGACTTGGATGGGAGGAGAGGACAAAGCAACAAAGGGCATTGAGTATGGGGGATTATTATTATTATTATTTTAGGTAGGAGAGTGCTGAATATCCTTACAATGGTGGAAACTAGTCAGTATATCCTGAGCTTGAAAATGGGATTGGATATAGCATATTGGAAAACCACAGATTCTAAATATTAAATTAAACCCTATGAAACCATCACTCTTGTCAGTCAAAAATGGTTGTAGGGGGGTGGATGTGGCTCAAATGGCTGGGTGTCCATCTCCCATGTGGAGGGACCTGGGTTTGATCCCTGGGACCTCCCGGTTTAAAAAAATAAAAAAAGGTTGTATATTGGTATTTTAATATGGTGCAAACTAATAGATTGGGGAGCATGGCTACACTTTGGGCATCCTTTTAAGAGTATTAATGAATGTAGGTTTGTTTGTTTGTTAGATATCAAGAGGTTGAAGGAATTCTAATCTAATCGTTCATAATATCTCTTTTAAGTAGATAGAAAGATGAAAGATCAGGTGGTGAGAGTTGGAAATTTTAAGAGACTGGAGAAGTTGAAAATAGACATTGTGGGAAATGGAAATATAGACTCAAGGGATATAGTAGGAATGGTGGGTAGAGTTGAGGGTCCATAAACATTGGCACCTCCTGCATATTTGTGAGATTTTCTGTAGCATTCCTCAGTGATTTGGGCAAAGGTGAGCCATTTTTCAGATAGTTTTATTCTCCCAGGAATTTAACCAGGTATGGATAATTTAGTGGAATTTAAGACATCATTAAAAAATTTGTTGTTACAATGAATCTAAGAATCAAAAGAGAACAAAAATGAGTATGTGTGTGTGTGTTCAGTGGGGACAGACAGTTGATGGATATGAAGAATTAAAAAAATAGAAAAAATGAGTTAAAAAAACACTGATGCATTAGAAGTAACTAAGACTGTAAGAAGGAAGGTTAGGATTTTGAGACATGTCCAAAGTTCTGATTCAGATAGAGTGTTCCCAATTGATGAAAAAGTCCAGTGTCTCTACATAAGGGTAGTATTTGAAATGGGGTTGAGGGGAAGATTATAGAGATGAGAAAGTCAAGGAAACACATGAGTTGGAAGCTGAAGATAAACCACAAGGGCACTGTGTTAGTCCAGGGAAACAACCAACAGGAGATATCTGTACAAATCATGAGATTTTATAAAATTGTCTTACATGACAATGGGAATGCATAAATCCAAATTCTGTAGGGTATGCTGCAAGCCAGAAACTCCAATGAAGGTTTTTGATGAATTCTCCAGGAGAAGCTGGCTGGCTGAAATAGAGATGGAATTCTCTCTTCTGACTGCTGAAATCATCATTTCGCCTTATAAAGCCTTCAGCTGATTGGATGAGAAGTTTCTCATTGCTGAACACAGTCTCAGTTGATTGTAGATGTAATCAGCCATAGATACATTCTACTTACTAATGAGTTAAGTCCATGAAATGTCCTCACAGTAACAATTAGGCCAGTGCTTGATTGACCAAACAAGTGGGCACAATTATCTGGCCAAGTCAACACATGAACCTAACCATCATAGACACTCATTGTACTAAGGGTAAATGAAAGACTTAAAGTGAAAAGGAAATAGGGAAGCAAGTGCCAGAGTCTTCAAAAATGGGAAGAGTAACCACAGGGTCTATAGGGACAGCAATGAGGGTCTATAGGGACATCAATGCTATATCACTTAAAGTGGTATAGCAGAATTGTATGAGCCTCAAAGGAGCAATTTGGGTTTACAAGTGTGTGGATAGTAATTGTCTGTAGTGGCGTTAAGGAGTAAGGAGGATACAAACTAAGTCTTCAGTCCTGAAGTATCTTGGACAGTGGGAAAATGAGAAGCCTTTACTTGAGAGGGCTGTAAAGAATGCTGTGTCCTGAGTAAAGAACTAAATTTCAGTTATCCAGGTGGTATAGAAAATATTTAGTGAGAAAAAGTTCAGGATCTAGAACAGTTTTTAATCATGGGATGACATTCCAGAAATTGTTAAAGTGTTTACACAGAAGGGAATTTATCCTAAGGAAACGATTTTGAGTGCATGCAAAGAATTAGCCATACAAATGTTCATTACTATGTTGTTTACAATACTGACTTCTAAGTGTATCAATTTTACTAAGAAAAAATTTAAAAATAGAGTGAGTTTAAATTATAGATAATCCATCAGGACATTTTCCTGTAAGAAATACTTAACTATATACAAATACAGATTAATTTGTGTCTTGTAAGTCTAATTAAATATATATATAAGTATTTATTTATGTATACACACAAAATCATAGAAAAAGGAAATTTGCATGTAGATATATACATTTTTAACTCTGGAATTTTGCTACTATAGAGATATCAATTACTCTGATTCTGTTTTAGGGCTGTTGGTCTTCTTGTTTCTCTTGCATGTAGTCCTAGACCTACATTGACAATGTTGAACTTCTAGAGCCCAAGGCCCTATTACAGAATATGAGGGAAACTTCTCACTTAAATGCCAACTTTGGCTTTCAAATTAAATTTGACATTTTCTATATTTATACATTTTCACTTGACAAAGTTCTTTTATGCCTCTTGTTAAAAAACTAAAACTTGACTTCCATCCCTTCAATAAAAATCAATGTTGGCAATAAGCTAAAAATCCACCCATTGAAAATGGACTCTAATGTCTGCATGTGGAAAAGAGAAAAAGAGAAACACGTACTTTCTGTATGTGGAAAAGAGAAACATATACTTGCTCAGAACATAATTGTAAGAATGAGATAACCCAAGAAATCTATTTTATAGTTACTCATTTTTGAGAAACAAAATAAGGACTAAATATTTTAATTGTATATATACCTATATTTACATCTATATCTATATCCAAATACAGAATGGTTTACTAGAAAAGTAAACAAAATATTTCTGCATGCCTCCTTAAAAATGGTATAAAATACATTTGAGTCAAATGGAGAAATTCGGACAACTATTAACCTATGATTTGTAGGTTAGAAATTAGTTGGTTCCAAATAAATTTGAAGAGCAATTAAAGGGTTCAACTAACATATGTTTGCCAAACATAATACTAGGTACTGGCATGCGTTTTCTTCACATTACTCACAGATGACTAAAAACAATAAAGAAAAGATCTGAGTAGTTCAACTGGAGAAAACCCCTGATACTTAATTACACTGAGGCATTGCTTATCAATGAGAAAAATAAGGATGCCTTTTCAACTTCCCCATCCATCCCACCAGCCTCACTCTCTGAGTCATGTATCAAAGCCAAAGGAAACCCGAAACTGAATACAAGATGTAAAGTAGACATACTGTATTATCAGAATAGGGAATGGTTTTGTTGAATCATCAGTTTCACCTGGAGGGGCAATTTTGGACTCTTGATAATGGAAGGAAACAGGTAGGTAGAGACCTAAATTGGTTTCTTGATGTAGGCCTTTTGCTTTTCCCAGATTTTTCTTTTTATTCTATATTCTTATCTCTCTCTTTTTATGTCACTTTCAATTCTCTCTTTATCTTTCTGGAAGATTTATTTTGCCTTTAACCAGCTGTAATACAAAACTGACATTTACATAAACCTTTAAGGAAACTTATTTAAAACCATGCCCCCAATGCCAAGAAAAACGCCTGGCATATAATAGTTCTTGTATAAAAGAATGAATACTGATGATATTAAAGAGCAAAAAAATGGACTAATTGAATTATTTTTCTTGGTGTGACATCACAATTTTCCCCTTGTAGATTGAAGGGCCATTTTAGTAAAAATAAACTAAAAATAAAATAATTATAATAATTCCTATTTCTTTTGCAGTTATTTTATAAGTACATCCTAATGGGTGCCAGTTCTATTAAGATTAAATATAAAGAGTTTATTTAGTTTTGTTTTATTTCTAATAAACTAACCCTTAATTTGGGACTCTAAGGTGAGCAGGTAGAAAGAGGAACATTTTGAGTGATTGTAAAGAAATAAATCTTTTAAGGTGATTAAGGTCTAGAAATCCACATCTGTTTAGTTGAGTTTTATATACAAACATCCAGTTATTACCAATGAAGAAAAAAGTGCAACTCTGGTTAAATACCATTAAAAAAGACATTTGTAATTTCCTCATTATCTTTAATAATTTGTACTAATTAGTGTCCTATTTGTACATGAAAAATTAACATTCAAAAATGACTCAGTGCTACCAGCTGAAATGAGTTAGAGAAATTTAGAATGGGTCAGAAAAGGGAAGGATGCTAAAAATATTTGATTTATTTTCCATAGACTTCCCTAAATCTGTTAAAATACAAAATCTTAAGATAATTTCTTTTCTCCTCATGGTTTATATTCTTATGTATAAATTGTTCTTATATTGGTCTTTAATAATATTTTTTAAAATTTTAAAAAGCAAATAATTGCTCAAATTCCTTACTAAAATTTTTATTTATTTTTTAGGAGTTTTGATTATATTATGAATTTCAGAATGGGGTAATACACAATACTCTCCTATACAACTTGGATATTGCCTCTCTTTTCAATGCATCAACTAAATGCCTAGTTTAGAAAGCTCACAAATAACATATATTCTAAACTCTGAACTGAGAATTGTTTTCTTCTTTGCCCCATCATTCCACTACCACAAATTCACACAATTTCACTTCAGTCTCTCTGCTTTTCCTCGTTCTCTCTGTGATTGTTTCACTGTCACATGAAGCTATCCAATTAAAACCCAATGCAAACTTTTCAAATCCTAAATATAAAATTATTAGCCCCATTACCTGAAACAAAGTCTATTAGCATTGCTACAGTACTATTTTCTCAAAGTAGAGGCAAGAAAATCTATTAAACTCCCAATTCAAAAAAATTTCCCAAATTGGAAGCCATAAATCTGAAACAAATCTTTCAAATGTGAAAATAAAATTAAACTTACTGATTCATCGTATGCTGTTGAGAATGTAAAGTCCTCTGCCTCCGTCTGCTTTGGGATATCTAGTGAAGTGAGTAACAGTCTTTCAAACATGTAAGCTGACTAAAGGAAAATACTTAAGGATTTAAAACAAACTAGTTTAACAAGTTGGGATGGGCAAACTTTCAACAATAGTATGGTTTGAGGTAAAGAATTATTTGATAAGTCTTGTCACAGGAAGTAAGATTTTCCTAGTTCTGGCTAATTAAAATTCTGTGAGAAACAATATCGAGTCCAAAACTTAAAGCAATACCCTTTGATACTTTGAGAAATTTTGTATTTGTCTTTCAAGAACGGTCCCTTTGTTCTGAGTCAGAACAAGTCTAGTCTTTGGTCCCTGCCATTCATCTCTTTCAGAGGCAAGTCTGAAACAAGATAGGAGGTATTAAAGGTAGGTTTGATGGCCCTTGACTCAACTTTCTAAATGCAGTGGTGTATTTACTCATTTTGTCTGGTACAGTAATTCATTTGCATCTAATCTGAAAGGGGATCTGAGTTTAAGGTGGAAAAATAAAAGTACATCTTGAGGCAATTCCCATTTCAAAGGCTTCACTAGCTGATTCTCTCCTCTCATTGAGCTCTCCTTTATGCAACATTTGTGTCTACCCTCTTGACCTAGCTGAGTTTTCTTTCTGTCAACATAATCCTTTAATTTTTTTCCCATTGAGGTTTTGCCCCATATAACTAAATTATCTTTTCCTTTCTTTATATTGCAGTTCTCAATTCAAAATCCATTGCTTTGTGAAAGTCAAGAAACTGTTTTGTTTCAGTGAGCAGACTCTGAAAGTCTATACTCTAAGGCGCACCCATCCGAAATATTTTTGTCTAATTTTCCCAGTGTGAAGAATGGAAGAAAGCATTTTCCAAAGAGAGGTAAAAGAATTGTCTTATGGCATCATTGGTAAAATTGAAATAGCCCAAATTTCTAAGTGTTAATATGCATGTTTGAATGAATTTTCTCTAATCTTGCCTACTACTTCTAGGCATAGGAAAAGAGCCACTGAATACAGGGATTGATTTAGGGCTGGGACTTTTCTAGATTGGTAGGCTGGAAGCTAAGAACTAGAGAATTGCCAATGAAAATAATGGAAAAGCAGTTTAAACTGTATACAATGAAGATCAATAGGTATGTATGGAAAAAAAAAACTGTGGTCTTTAAGGGGTTGATGTGCTATGATAATATGGAGCCTGAGAGATTTAATAAATTAGAAAACCAGATTTCTAAAGTGGGATAGAAGTTAAGGTCATTGGATTTATGAGTTCAAAGAATTGAGGCTAGGGTACAGTGTGGGTCATTTATTTGGATATTGTAATTGACCACAATGAAGACAGGAGTTGGGAGGAGAGGTCTATTTTGAGCTAGGTGTCTAGTACTTCAGTAAAAGTGGAGAGTGATCAAGAGGTTGGCAATAATTAGAAGAGGCAATGTTGGGATAGCTAGAAGTATGGGCCTCAAAGAAGTATATTTTTATACTAGTATGCAGAAGCAATTGATGGGAGACTACAAAAGTATTTAGAAGCATTTAGTTGGGAGCCAGAAGAATTCTGACTCAATATTAGAGCTGGGTAAAAAAGCAATCACTTGAGAGGGATCCAAAAAGTGATGTTTTAGATAACAGCATCCAGTAAGATGATAAAAGAGCATTCTGGAAAGACGTTAAAGGTATAGACACATTTTAATAAAAGGAAGAAAAGAAGACTTAGTAGAAACTTCTGGGGAAGGGCTTGCTGAGAGATGATAAACCAGTGGGGAAAATGCGAAGAGCAGTATGGGGTGGATGGGAATAAACCAAGTGCACTAAGGGAAAGAAGCAAAGTAGAGGAAAGGATAGATGATCAGAAGTCTTCGACTGGTGCAGCGCTAGAGGATTCAGGGAGTGAGGGAGGGGAGGATGAAACTTTACAGTTCCTAACTCCAGTATAAAATTTAATTGATAGCAAACTAGACTGACTTTCTGGGCAAGATCTCTGTGGTATAACTATTTGATATGTCAACTCAAATATCATTAAAAATGATGATAATACCAAACACATGGTCATTGAAAAATAAATAATATAATCTCAGGTAGAAAATAATAAATAATTTAATATATGCTATGATGTCAACTTTGAAAAATTTATGCATGCATATGTATAAGAATTGGAAAATAAAAAATTAAAATCAGTTATGTTGTACAGGTGCAGCTTTTCTGCCCCTCAAAATAATATTAGTCATAATGCTCATATGATATTTTAAAAGGGGGAAAATCTTTTATTTTAAAAAATACTTTTATTCTGTAGTCCAAGTATTTTTGCTTCTATGACAGGATTGATCAAATAGCTGTGGCTTAATATTTGCCTCTCCAATGACTGAGGGTTTTCCAACAATTTATAGTAAAACATGTTTTAAATAAAGTAGATGTTGATTACAATTTTTCTGCAAAAATACATGTTTCACATTAAAATAATGATTAATTTGATTTGAATGGTAGTTTGTAATAAATTAATATTAAGCATATGTTTGTATCATACATGGCTTCTTATGAAGAAAATGCCAAATAAAATTTCAGTAAGAGAGCCATATTTGAAAAAATACACAAAGCAATACTATTGATAAATAAAAATGCCAATACTGTATAAAACCATCATTACAACCTTAATATATGTACATTCTCAACTGTACTAATATGTTTACCTTTGCATTTTTTGAAGTTTTAAACTTTCTCTGACATATGGATTTTATTATTCAACAGGAATGTCTCACAACAAAGCCATGAGATACATAGGTTAATGTTCCATTTCATAGACTGAGCACAGCTCAGAGCAATGGTACATTTCTCCTTTTAATTTTGTTGCATGATTGCATTTCCCTCCTTCCTTATTAGTTGTGGTTAAAACTCTAAGGAAAATATTGAAACATGTAAAAGGAAATTCATTGTAAGTATTTACAAAAGCAGCTTAATGAAAACATTTTAGTATGCTGCACTTTTGTGGGCTTCCGATAGTTTTGCTTATTTATAAAACAGATTTTGTTCATGAGGCATTAAAAAAGCAATGAGAAAGAAACAAATATATGAAGTCTTAATAGGATTTGCAATCTTTTGCTTCTCCTCATTTTAAATGATGATAAAGATTTTTTGTTTATGTATCAAGACTTAATGTTTCTTTATCATTGTAAAGCTTAGTGTGGAGTATGAGAAAAGGGTGAGTAAAGGATGAATTTTGGGGGTAAACTCTCAG
Organism: Cabassous unicinctus; assembly: GCA_029593785.1. Lineage (NCBI taxonomy): Eukaryota > Metazoa > Chordata > Mammalia > Cingulata > Chlamyphoridae > Cabassous > Cabassous unicinctus. The sequence goes on along the minus strand of JAQZBX010013310.1, from coordinate 14,666 downwards.
TGTATTTTGAGCCGCTAGCTGAGCAACTATGGCCCCATTAAAATCACCCTTCATTTCCTTAGGTATAGGCGGATGTAGTTTTAAGTGGTATTGTCTTATTACTAAATCCGGTTTGGTCCAACAACGTATTTTGTTTAATACCCCGTGAGTTTAACTAACCTCACATTTTTCGCAAGAAGAAACATTGGTTTGGTAGCAAATTACGGTGGTTTATAGAACCACTGTGTTTTGGGCTAGTGAACTGGCATGACTTAGACTAGAGTAGTGGAGAGAAGACTGGGTGCAAAGTGTTCTAGAGTCTGTTGTAGCACTGGCCATACCCCAATGAGTAATCTTGGGAAAACTCTCTTGGCCCTGATTTCACACCAGTCAAAAAAGGAGATTGATGTAGATAACCTCTTAGGTACCTTCTGGCTTTAAGAGCTATGGTTCTGGCATTAATTTCAATCATTTGTGCAAGTTTATTTTCATTTACATAACTGTATGAAAGAATGACTCCCACACATCCCTTCCTGTCAGATAAATATCTTACCAAAGCATTAGGAATATTCAGTGGAAAGGGTAGATTCCTACTAATGTATTTTTGTGGTGTACATATTGTTGTTGAATCATGATGCTCTCACTGAGAAAGGGTTAAGCATTAGCAAGCGTTTTGGTCTAATCTTCTAGTTCTCAAGGCACCCAAAATTCCATTAAAGATTCCACAGAGACTATGTGTGTGCTGTATCACTTATTGTCAGCCTAATGGGTTTGACCTGTCCCTTATAATGAGTCACACAAATTTCTCTATGAAAAGATGTGGAATTAATACAGAATTCACCACACAAGAGGCGGGACCCAGGTTTTTTTCTTTTCTTTTTTTTTTTTTTTTTTTACAAAATTCACAAAACAATACTATTGATAAATAAAAATCTAACACTTTAAAAAATTTTGGTACAATGCATGTGCAGTATCACTTGTATTGATGTCAGTTTACAGTAATATACTTTGTAGGTTTTTTTCAGCAGGTTTCAAATATTCTCAGACTTTTCAACTTTATTACTTGATAGGAAAGCCTCACAACAACAACATGACGTAGAGAATTTAATGTCCCATTTGGGAGATGGAAAATTTGGGGTAAAAGGTAATACATGGTTCCTATAACACCACTTAATATATCAGACACCAAACCAGAAATAGTATATATAAATCCTGTTACAAAAATTCTAATTTTCCATTTTTTAATTTAATTATGGCTTTTGCATTTATTACAAATTATTTTGTGTGAAAATTTCATTGAATTGAATGGAATTAAGTATGCAACTATTTAAATCAATATATATAGTTTCACAGACACTTACAAGGAAAATGTGCTATCAAAGTCTTATGAAATATAAATATAAAAACACAAAAGTACACACTAATTGTAGTGTGTTTTTAAATGGATGGTATTCTCTCTTGTTTCTACCAAAGAAGATGTTTAGCTTTAATATAAAAAAGTTTCTCATTGTCAATCAAACACATTTTAAATGTGCTAAATATCCTCCAGAAAACGTCAAATGTGTCTCATATACGAAGAAAGAGTAAGAATTTAATTTTTACTTTGCCTTTTCAAGTGATATTTAGTTGTTACTAGTCATCAACTCAGAAATTTGGCAACATTTCCTTTTGAGAAGAAAAGTATACAGAGATGGGTCTTTTGTGACTAACATACCTTAACACTGAAATGTTAATAATAAACAGGAGATGTGTTTTAGTTATATTTATCTTTTCTTTTTCACATATGTTAAATATAAATATTCATACATGAAAACTAACAAAGTTTTTGATCATTAAAGAAATGAATAGGCCACATTTTTCTCTGATAAATCACAGCAATAAGTCTAGCACTTTAGGTCTCACATTTGAGGTCTGGAAATGAATACAGACGCATCTCTTTTGTCCTGGCGCCACCATGGTGTCAGTGATCATGGCATCCTATGCCTTCTTGTCTATATGCTGACACAGTTTAACATAGATTAGTGAGACATAAAGGTGATTTTTAAAATCTAGTAATTCCTTCCCTTTTTTAAACAGTGTAATTTAAAGTATTTCAAAATCAATTATGTGACTTCAAAGAAGCTAGGATAGTTTCTTAAAACCATACTCAGTTTTGCTGAGTTCAAAGAACATTAATAATAAGTAATAGCAGCTAATATGGATAGAGAGCCTACCTTGTGCAGACACTGTTCTAAGTGCTTTACTAGTATTAATGCGTTTAACCACCAGTGTAGAGATGAAGGAGCTAATGCCCAGAGACAGTAAGTAACTTGTGCAAGGATGTGTGGTAAGACAGTACCACAAGTTACTTGCAAGACAGTAAGTAACTTGTGCAAGGATATGTGGCAGAGCCACGGTTCAAGCTTGGTTGGCCTGGTTCCAGAGTTTGTACTCTTTACCACTATGCTGTATTTAAGCCCCAGCCCAGCTTCACTCACTCATTTGACTAAATTAAATTCATTTATCTTAAGGCTCACTGAGACATTCTTTGCTGAGACATTCTTTACTTAATATATTGTTTTACACAAGCCAACTCTCCTGGCCCAACATTCTGACCTGTCAGAGAGCTGAAGACTTACAAAAGAACCAGTTACCATACACTGATGTAGATATTTCTAAATAAATAATTGGATAGCTCATTCCACAAAAACTCTAGAAAAGGAGACTCTGCCCTTTTATCAATCATTTGAAAACCCTCTGCTAGCCTTGGTCCCATCAGTTCTTGTTTATCCTCCTTATTGTACCCATGGAAAAATACTTGCAAGAATCTTCTTTTTTCTTCTTTCTGGTCTGACCTCTGATTAATATATGCCCTTGAATGGAAAGAAGCTATTTGAGAATAAATCAGAAATGCTTCTTAGCAATAAAGCATGCTTCCTAAAGGTGGAACTTGTGTGTATAACACAATGTTAACTAAAAGTTCAGATAAATTCAAAAAAATTTTAATGGCAACTCTTGCAGATTAATTATAATGTTCTGCATTGTCAGATATAAATCCACATTAGAGTTCAAGTTATTTTGAAAATCCCATACTTCATTCTAACCATTGAATGTCCAGGCATCAATCCTAGAATACTGAAACCCTGAATCCTCAGGGAATGAAAGACTCTGATTTTAAGCTAAAATTCCGGGTACCCAGGTATTACGTGAGGTAATATTTTAGCAGTACTGGCAGCTCTTCACATCCTACAGAAAATGATGTTCCTCCTCTTCCATTGAGGGAAACCATTGATAAGTATTCATCTTTTCAAGAAATGTCAGAAACAATTTTTCTTGTGAATGAGGAGACAGTGCTGTCATTTGCTTTCTCTTCTTCTCTCCTGAAATAGGGAGAGCTGGGTCATATGTACACAAAGGCCACATCATGAAATTAGATTGGTCTCAGTCTGAAGAATTTTTTGACATCCAGCAAAGACACTGATCCAGACCACATGAACATGCAGGAGTTTCATCTATCTCCATGTGCCATGGATAAAATTCATGGACAAGTCACACTAGATACCAGTCTTTGAGGCAATCCAGTCTCGATAGTGAGTCACTCTTGTATAGACTCCAGGTTTTTTTGGGAGAGCACATGATTGTCCCCAACTTACTATACCAACAAGGTACCAGTTGTCACGATTATCGGGATAAACCAGAGGTCCACCAGAATCACCCTAGAGAAAAAAAAAGATACATATTTGAAATTGTCAACTCTGATTTAATACAGTAGAAAGATCATTTTAATCATATCTTTTCCACAGAAAAACAAGAAATTGGTACGTAGAACATGCAGGAAGCTAGAAATGTATTAGATAATGTTTTTCTCAACTGAGTTAAAATTTTGTGTTAAATTTTAAAGTGCTTTGTGTTTTGAGAAAGATTTAACATTCATTTATATGGAATGGTTACCTTATTTTTGGTTTGGCATCCTTGGATTTATTTTCTAATTTGATAAACACTTTATACAGGGCTTAGTAAGTACGTATATAAAATCTTAAATATGAGCTTAGTGTTTGTTGGCATAGGTGGAAAATCTCAGTGATCTCTTCTGAACGTTAATGTTAGCTTGGCTATACCTTTATGGATCTGCTCTTGGTCTCCTTTTCTTTTACTCACATACTTCAAATGGAATTTTTGTGCCAAATTTTATATAAGTCTTCTTAAATCCTTTCTTGGGAAAAGGAAGATTAAGTAAGTAAACAGATATTAAGAGTGTGGCTTCTAAAGCTGAACTGCCTGAGCTTCAGCCCCAGTTTTATTAATCACCTCAGGATAGATATTTAATTTCTCTGTGTGTCTTTCATTACACTCACATATTTAATCTATTTCCAAATATTCATTGAGTTCCCATTGTGTGTCCTGGGTATTTGGTGGGCATTGGGGATACAAGATGACCAAAAATCAAGGGTCCCTATGTTGATAGAGCTTCCGGTTTAGATAAGAAATTAATATTGAATAAGCCCACAAATAAGTGCAAAATTACAACTGTTATAAGTGCTATGAAAATATATAATAGGGGAATTTGGTCAAGGAAGTTAGGAAAATTTCCCCCCAATGAAGTGCCATTGAGCTGATATCTAAAAAAAGAAGATGGAAATGAAATGCCTTCTAGACAGAGGCAGCAGCTGTGTGCCAGGAAGTAGCCTAGAATGTGTGAGGGCTTGGAAGAAAGGGGGACTAGAGGAAAGATAAGAGGCAGGTGGTATGTGATGAAGCTAGAGAGGTAGGGAGAGACTAGTCTGTGTTGAGCCCTGTTGTTGTTGTGTCTTTTTTTTTTTTTCTTTTTAAGGTCAAAAGTAAGTCACTGAAGTGTTTTAAGGAGGGAGGTTGACATGATCATGTCAGCGTGTTAGAAATCATTCTGGCTTTTGTGTGACTAATGTACTAAAGGGGAATAAAGTAAATATGAGAAAACTAGAAACTAGCTAGTTGGCTAACATAGTTGTCCAGAAAAGGCAGGAGCAGAAAGAGGAAGAGAGAGAGAGAGAAAAGGTAAAAGTTCTAAGAGAGAGAGATTTAGAAGGTAAAACCAATGGCCTTAGGTAATCAATTGGATATGGATATGAGTCATCTGCACAAAAGTGGCAATTGAAGCTGTGGAAGAGAATTAGATCCTCTAGGGAGAAAGTATAAGGTAAAAAGAAGAACTAAGCATATGATAAATCAACAATTTCTGGGTTTAAAAGAATGAGCCTAAAATCTAAACAGAAAATGTGCAGAGATGCAAGAAGAAAGTCTTTACAAGCCAAGGAAAGACAATGTTGCAAGATAGAGTGGCAAGCATTCTTAAATGCTACCAAAAAGTCAAAAAAAGAAGAGGAATGAAAAACATTTATTGGATTTTAAAACATGGACAACCATTCCTGGGTCACTGGAAACATTAGGTAGAGCTATTTTGGTCGAACAATGGGGCAGACACCATATTAAAATGTTTTGTTTTTTATTCAAATATTTGATGGTAAAGGAATAAGATGGGGTTGTAGCTGGAGGCATTGTGGGTCAAGAAGTTGTGTATTTTATTCTAAGTTTAGAGATTTGAGTGGGGAAGGTTTCCAAGAGAAATGTACACCAAAAAAAGAGAGAGAAAGTTATTGCTAGTGTAAACTTTTCCACAAAGGAAGAGAATGGGGACCAGTGCACAGAAAGGAGAATTAGCTTTACAGAGTTGGGAAGAGACAGCAATAAATGAGCTTGGAATATTAGCAAAAGAGTTTAAAAAATGATGGACAATGAAATTTAAGCTAGTTAAGTGGATAATGGAAGAAAGAGAAGGATTAAGGGATTGTGAAAACGCAGAGGAATCAGTTGTCTCTATGAAATTGAAGAAAGGTTATATTGTATTCATTCAGTCATTAAATATTTGTGCAGGCACTGCTTTAAGTGCTGGGAATACTGCAGTAAATAAAGTGACCAAAAATTAACAATAATCTCTGCCTTCATGGGGCTTGCATTCTACTTTAGTGAGGGAGGCAGACAATAAATGAGATAAAATACGTTGTGTATTGGATGGTGGTAAAAGATAAGGAGAAAAATATAGCACAGAAGGGGTACAAAGAATATATGTGTAGGTTGTCTGAGTTATGGGGGGGTGCGGGTAATGTGAGAGTGTGGCCAGGAAAGCAGGAGTAGCTGAAAAGTAGGTAGAAAAGATTGGGGTTAGCAGTCAGATAAGAAGATTGTTAAGAATTTGTGTTTTTGGAGTTGGAGTAGGTTTTGGAGACAAGACACAAGATGTGAACCAGAGAATAGGTAGTTGAAAAAAGTGGAGAAGATAACTGGAGATGAGGAGGTCTAGGAACTAAGAATTCAGCATTTAAATGGGTCAACCATGTTGATATTGCAGATCTTTGGACGGAAAGGAAATCTACTCCAGGTAACAAGTCATTAAAGGCTGAGAGAGATGAAGGGAATGACTAGGAGGTTGGGGGATAAAAACAGCAGGAATGAGAGGCATTGATGAAATTGACATGAGCTTCAGAGGAGGGGGTTTTCTATCCTTTGTTTATGATTTTGTTAAAAAAAAAAAAAGAAAGAAATAACATAGACCATAAGAGGAATTATGTGTAACAGGCAATGGAGAGCAACATGCCTTAATTTCCTAAGTAAAATAGGAATAATGGAAGTACTGCTTCTGTCTCATTATATTAAATGAAGTAATGTATTTAAATGTTTAGCACTTGGTTTGGCACACAGTGAATACAATAAAATAATTTTTGTGTCATGATTATTAAATAAATTTAGTGCCTCCTGAAATAGATGCTATTTTTCTCAAAGGGAAATATATGCTAAATTTAGAGATAGCTACTGGGAACAGAAACAAAACTTTCTTTGAAAAGTGTTAATGTTAACTTTAGATTTACCTTACAAGCATCAACTTTTCCTTCCATGAATCCCGCACATAACATGCCTGAACTTATCATGCCGTCATACACATCCTTTCTGTTACACGTATCAGTGCTTATTGTTTCCACCCTGGCTTGCCGAAGTTTATTTTGTATAGGTCCTATTAAATAACAAACAAAAGAGCCAAAAATGTGTGTTCTTCAAATACAACAGTATCTCAGGCATGGAAGACACATAGATTGTATATTATAAAGAGCAAAAGCCTAGGGTTATTTTATTAACAATTACTTGAGTTATCACCTAATTTTATTTGCCATGTCATAAATGCCTACATGCAAAGAACCGTAAACACACACGTCCAAGTATTATATTTGTAGATCTTCTAGGGCTATTGGACCTGTTTAAAATGCATGCACATTTGTTCATTTTTTTTCATGAGGAGAGAGTCCATAATTTTCATGAGATATTCAAAGAAATCTATCACACTGATTTTGTCCTACTGTCACCTTTTCCATATAAGGACACTGAGGCCCAGGGCAGCTCAATGATTTTCCAAAAGCTATTCAAATAGAAACAAGAACACAAGCCGAGCAAGTCTATTTGCCCTACGGTTGGTAGAGTGCTAGTTAGGGGTATCTAGCCGAATAGTTGCCAGATATATACCAGAGATGTGACGCCAGCACAGAGCAGGGCAGGAGTGGCGGTGGAGGGGGGTGGGATGTATAGAGCACAACTGAGATTAAGTTAGGGCTCCAGATTAAAGCTGTCAGTGAGTAGCCCTGAGCCAGAGGTAAGGGAGAAGAAGACAAAGTCAAGTGGATGCAAGAAACATTTGGGAAATGCAAATAGAAGTCTATAAAATATAATTCTGTTAAAAAAAAGCACACTAAATTATGATAGTACTTGATAGAACCTTAAACACTTCTTCATTTCTCACTTTAAAACATCCAACCATAATCTTTCTCTTTAGAGTTAATGAACTTGAAATCTTAAATTTTGGTCTTCAATTTATAAAATTATCTTAATTGATCTATTTTAACAACCCTAGAGGGTGGAGCAGAGGAACCTATATTAGAACCTGTAGGGAAATACAGGTTCTAATAACTAACCAAAATGAAAATTCTCAAAACATTCACAAAGCATTTTCATGTTTATGACTATCATAAAGCCTCCTTAAAACTAGGAAGAAATTAAACAAACAAAGGAAAACCTATCATTAAGATTGTGGTGTAAAATATATGCCAATCAGTAGCATACACATCTAGAAGTATATGGTTTGTAATTATTTACTCCCTTAAAGTCTCATAGCTTTTTGTCCCTTCTTATAGCACCTAACACAGTCCGTTCTTTTCTTCTCCCCTTTTTCATCGCTGCTCCAATTAATTGTGAACTACTCAAGGATATGCACATATTTTCTTCACTTTTTAATCCACAGTTCCCTGTTCTGCTCGGGGCCATACACATTGGAAGCATCAATATTATTTTTATGAAAAGGCTAAAGAGGGATTCTTGAAGCCAGTTCATTAAATCTCAAGACAAATGTAGGCTACATAAATTAGGTTGAAGCTACTCACCTTCAGCTACAACGGATCCAAATCCTGTGACAAATACACTTGTTTTAGGTGGCAACTTTAGAGATGAATCTGGGAGGCAAACTCTCTGGACTATATTTGAATACTTAACTTGGGTAGCAAGCTGAGCCAAAGCAATGTCATTTTCATTTGTATCACTGTCATAATTTTCATGAATGATAATTTTCCCTATACTTTGTTTCAAGGCGGGTGTTGTTATACTTGTACCAAAAGTAGCAATCCATTGACTTGGGTCTTTATTGCTGCAAAAAATTAAAGGGTAAGATTTGTGATGCTTAACTTACTCCTTTAACAATGATTGAGACTGTATTTCTCCTCCATTATTGAGGTTATGCTTCTGAACAATACCTATGATAAGAGAATTTGCTGTTGATGACCTTATAGGACAAAGAGGTTAAAACATTGGTGGTTTTGGTAATATATGGTGATGATGACAACACAACATTGTCAGTATAATGAACACCATGTAATTAAAGACTTAAAAGTGGTTGAAGTAGAAAATGGTATGTTGCATAATGTTACCAAAATACAAATTTTTTAAAAATTGATGACCCAAGTAAGCATAGGGAAACTCTTTTAAAAATTTTACCTCCTCTAAAATTAAAAAGACAGCCTATGGAAGCAGATATAGTTCAAGCAGTTGGATGCCTGCCTACCTCATGGGAGGTCCCAGGTTCAGTCCCCGGTGCCTCCTAAAGAAGACAAGCAAGACAGTGAGCTGACACAACAAGATGATGCAACGAGGAGACACAAGCAGGAGACACAATGAGGAAACACTATGAGAGACACAACAAGCAGGGAGCAAATGCGGCTCAAGTGATTGGGCACTTCTCTCTCACATGGGAGGTCCTGGGTTCAGTTCTCAGTGCTTCCTAAGAAAAGAAGATGAATGGACACAGAGAGCACACAATGAAAAAACACAGAGGGCAGACAGCAGGTACAAACAATGTGGGGGTGGGGGGAATAAATAAATAAATAAATTTTTAAAAAAGATAGCCCAGTAACTAATATAATTTCAGCATTTTATTTGGATTAATAATAACAATTAGTACTATAGAAAAAATTGATTTCCAATTATTTACTTTCTTGCTTGTTAGATTAAGCCCTCTTTCTCCTATAATTTCAATGAAAGTGTAGAAATTTTTAAATTTCTTTTGAGTAAAATGCATTCTAAGAGACATTTCCCTTTGTCAGATCCTCCATCCATTATTATTGTATGACTCATTCTTTGGCTTTAGTTTACCTGGTCTTACTATGATCTTAGAGACAAAGTGCAATTTGTCTGCTTCAAACACCCTCATGTGTATACGGGGCTATTTCTCTGCTTTTTGTCCCAGCCCCCATGCTCCTACTCCCCCCTCCCAATACTCAAGGGCTCCGCAGCCCAAACTTTATTTCGTGCTATTGGAGCTCCCACTACCCTTTAAACTGGCCTGTTCAGTCCCTCTTACCAGACTCAAGGCTTTCCATTCATTCAGACGCTTTTCTCTCTCACAAGAAAATTCCATCTAATCTCTTTTTCTACCTATTCTTCTAAAGCCCTGTACCATCTTTTTCTTGTTATCCCCATCACGAATGATTGGAAATATAGAGAAACTTGAAATTCTCTCTGTGGAGGAAAATTATGTAGAAGGAAATCACACAGAGGGGAATTAAAAAAGGGGATTTCCTCTTTCATGCAGAATTACTGGGTTCGTGAATCATAATGTGGGAGGCGAACTCCTAAGTGCACCTGCTTCCTTTTTCTGTGACCTACAAATAAACCCTGTGTTTGGGACTAGATGTGTAAGTCTGGCTCCCAGGACAAGCTGATAAATGTGGACTAAGTCCTTTCTCAAGATTATCTTGAGGCATAACATCCCCTAAGCAGATAGTGACTTGCTAGCATATTCCTTCCCCTTTAGCCCCAAACATATTTAAACAGTCACTGGAGACTGTCTGGCTAAAGTGTGTAAGTTTTATGATGCTCACCCCTGCTGTTATATCTATTCTTGGAAGGGAGGGAACTGAGTCCTTCCAATATGGTATGAGCACAGAAGGGTGTGCCTAGACCATTGTCCTACATTGGCTGCAGTGAGATCTGTTGGCCATAGGGGATGGGTGCTAACTAGTGAAGCTGACCTTGCTCTGTCTCTTTTCTATGTGAGTAAATATTGTTCCTTCAAGTGCTTGTGTGACTCCTGCTTTTGTTGGCGACTCTGCTACCAGTAAACCATGGAGTGGGTTGGAACCTTAGAACTTCTGTTCTTGGTGGCAGGCATTTATGATCTTTGCTACCCTCCAAGCAATGAGACTTCCTCCTTGGAGGTGGCAATAAGGCAGCCCATGTTATGACTGACGCATAAACTTTTAAGTATAATGAAGAACCTGGAACATCAGAGATTTTCAAAGTGTACTGCACTGTCCCAGGGATTAACAGGCAGAGCCCAGGGGAGCTTTGCTCTCATTTGTTTTACTCTTTAACATCTTAAAAGAAGAGTTTATTTAAGATAAAAATCTTAAGATTGAAGCATTCATTTGAAAACTTGCTTGTTAGATTAAGCCCTCTTTCTCCTATAATTTCAATGAAAGTGTAGAAATCTGGAGATACATAGATATACGTGATGTCATTCCTTAATGGGAAGACAAAACAGAAACACCTTGTCCCTTCATGCATTGTCAGTGAGAAGAAGCCTCACATAAGAGGCTCATGTTTGTGGCTAAGGACACTGAGACCCTGAAGTTAAGTGACTTTCTCAGGTAAGTGACATGTCTAGGTGGTTAGTGTCAGAGAGAGATGACCCAGACCTTCTGAGTCTCTGTTGAGAACTTTCTCCACCCACACTGTGTCACAAAGGCTAGTGTCATATTTTCTGGACATACAAGCGCTAAGATTTGTGTTAAACATCACTTAAAAACTACACTAGTCTTCAGAATTAAAAAAAATCATACACTTATAAAGCTTTAAAGACTTTTTGGATAATTGAAGTATTGTCTTCACAGTACCTCTACTTTTCCTTCACAACAGTATACTACATTTTGCAATTATATGAAATTATACCACCTCCAAAATTGAACCCTTTCTTTCCAAAATCATCATCTTTTCCTTCTCTTTTGGATTATTACTATCAGCAAAAAAATATGGTATAACATCTCCCATATTTTTCAAATCCCTCCTTTGACTCCGTAATACCCCTCAACTACTGGCAAATTTTTTTTGCTCCCTTTCATGTAAAAACTCCTTCAAAGTGACTTCTAAGCTCACTGCATCCAATTCTTCTCTCCATTCTTTCTTGAACCCATTTCCAACCCCATTACATCACCAAAATTTCTCTTATCAAGGTCATCAGTAATCTCCACTTTATCAACTTAATGACTAGTTCCCATGTAGGTCTATCTGTACAGCGATATTGAACCGAACCTGCTGAAATGTGAATTCCAATCACTATAGGTTTTATTTGTCACTATATATTAATAATTAGCATTCTGGTTTTATTTATTTTTGATTTACATAAAGAGAGATCAGTTATAAACTAGAATGGATAATACAGTCACCAAAACAGAAGTGCGAAGAGTGGAGAACTGTATGAACATTAAAAATAAGTCAAAAAGCATTAACAAATTAACAAATTAGTGGGATTCAAGTTCACCTCTAAGGCATGATGTTATTTATTTTGGGGGTTGTGTGAGTGTGAGTGTGTGTGTGTATATAAAATGGGATGCTTTTTCTTTTGTTTAGTGAAAGGAGTATCAATCACCTTAAATTCATTAAGGTCATCTTCATTATCCTTCTACCCCATAAAGAAAAGTGTAGCCATGTTTGAGCCATTGGGGGTGGGTCAAGAGCTTCCTAGAATCACCAAGGGTAGGATATTTTAGATGGTTGCATAAGTAGTGCCACTAGTCAGGCAGGCAAAAAGGCTTTATTCAGAGCTCTTGTCTTTTGAGTGTTTAAAAGCAAAAGTTTTCTGTACTCTGATGGTAAAACCCCATGGAGGAAAGACAGTGTGTCTGTGGTCTCCTGGATCAATACACCACTGTATGCCCTTGTGTGAGAACTGACACAGCTGAGCTTTAAGAGCTGCAACCCAGAAAGCATGAGCAGAAAGCTCCTGTTCAGTTGTATATGACAAATATTCAACAATGACACTGTCAGGGCAGTGAGACGGAGTGGCAGCAGTAAACTGATGAGACACTAGTATCACTCTGTTTCCCTCTCTCCCCCATACCCACAGGTTAGACAATGCCATGCAAAGGGAGAGCTTCAAGAGCAATATCTTTGACCTTATGATTATTTATAAAATGATGGTAGCTGTTGATAGCAGAAGGTTAGAGGAGTTAATTGGGATAAAAAAAAAACAGAAGTGATTGAATTTTCTCCTTGAGTTTAACTTGAGTTAAACCTTGTTACATGGATAACAGTCTTTTAATTAAAATAATTAATTATGTAGTAGGAAAGATAACATACTAGGATCATGATAATTCTAGGAAATATATGGTAAGAACCATAAGAAAGATACAAACAGAGGATCAAAGATATTGAAAGAAGGGCCAGAGAAGAACATGATCAGAGGCACAGAGCATGCCTAAGAGAAATTTAGGGGACCAAACAGGGTCCATTCTGAATAGAGCAGAGAGGACAGCTGGTGCGATTGACTCTTTCCAGGTACTGAATCAATGGTAATTGACTACTGGGAAAAGGAGGTTCACAACAGCCCTGGTGAACTTACTTCCGGAAGCAGTGAGCCGCGGTGAGCAACCACGTGTTACTGATGAGGCTGGCTCCGCACTGATGGCCCATCTCTAGGAGCTGGAGGCTGGCCTGCCATGGCCACTCCCCTTCTATAGCTGTTGCCCTTCCGTGGACAATCCTTTCAGTAGAATAGGAGGCTGGTAATGGCATGTTTGAAGATGTCAGCCTTATCCCACAGCCTGTCACAGAAACAAACGTTAGCTTGGTTTCATGAAAGGAGGGGAAAAAAAACATATCTAGATTTGCCTTGAGTGGAGCTTCTTAGACCATTGCCCCTGCTACTCTTTAGCCCATTCTTAGTGCTCAGCCCCTCAGGTTATTTTCCAGGCTCCTACTAATACTACTCAGGCTCAGAAAAAATAATAACATTTCAAGGCATCCAGTCCAGGAACTAGTTTCCGTCTCTCTCTGTAACATATATATGGATAGATGATAGATAGATAGATAGATGATAGATAATTTACTGAGCATAAAAATTTATAGATCCTCTGTTAAGTGTTTTACATACATTTACAACAATACAGTTTTTGGACGAGAAAACTAAACCTTAGAGAGGGAACATAAATCACAGGTGGCCACCCAGCTGGTTAAGTGGCAGAGTGGGATAGAATTAGGAGAATCAGACACCAATGCCTGTCTTCTTACTACTGGGAGAGAACCCAATACTGAATATAGGTCAGAATTTGCCCTTGACATGACTAAGGGGAATCTATATATTGTCTTTGCAAAGCCCTGCATTTATACATTCTTAAACAATAGTATCCTTTTTTGGTCTTCTCAAATTTGAAAGTTTATTTTTTTTAAAATTCCTATGCTAAGATATCAAATACTCCAGTAATTAGATTTCAAACCAACCTTAAAGATGACTTGAAAGTAAATTAGTATACTTTACTAATGTACCATTTATTTATTTATATTTTATTAAATACAGTTGCTTTCTTTTTTAAAAGAGTTTGATTAGAAAATAGGTAGAAATAGCTCTAGGAAATCATATTTACACCTACATCGTAATTCTCTCAGGGCTAAAGAGCTTTAATGGAGATATTTACAATTAAGGAGATCATATAATTGAACAAACAAGATTACTCAGTTAACATGCTACCATACTGGTAGTACCAGATACTTCCTCTCCCCAATACTACTACCACTAATATAAATAATAGCTACTAGTTATGAGCCAGGCCCTGTGCATATTAGTGTTATAATCTCAATGTTACAGGTAAAAAACTTTGTGAATCTATGATATTTCACAAAGGCAAAAGTAGCAAAGTCACCATAAAATAAAGAATGATTACAAATATATTCCAAACTCTAGTAAAATTTTTCGGTAACTGTAATAGCCAATGGGTTGTTGGAAAAGCAACTTCTTGGACTTCCCAAGCCCTATCCTGTGAACTGGAACTGTATGGAAGGCATCAAGATGGCTACGACTCTTCTAGCCTAGGAAACATAGCCAACTACACTTATCCCCCAACAAGCAGAAACTATATATATATATA
>JAQZBX010013309.1:0-40026 GCA_029593785.1 Cabassous unicinctus | reverse complement strand
TTAAAAGCAGTTATCAACCAATGGCTGATGGGATTAGGTGTAGATACCCTGGTTTCCTTACCCTCAGCTTGGGTGTTTTATCCTGGCTCCCTGTTCCAGATTGAATTGTGTCACCCAAACAGACATGTTCAGTTCCTATCCCCGGTCTCATGAATACGGTCCTATGTGGGAAACAGGATCTTTGAAAATGTTATCAGTTAAAATGAGACCAAGCTGGATTAGGATTTATCTAGTGTGACTGGGGTCCTTACAAAGAGGTAGAATTTGGACACAGGCAGGAAGACAGAGAGAAAAGAGCCATGTGACAGAGGCAGATATTGAGTTCTGCCAAGGAACACCAGTGATTGCTGGCAAACCACCCCCAGAACCCAACAGACTTCAGAGAAAGCAAGGCCCTGCTGACACCTTGATATACTTCTAGCCTCCAGAACTGAGACAATAAAGTTCTGTTGTTTTAAACCACCCAGTTCGTCATACTTGATTTTAGCAACTCTAAAAACTAAGACACTCTCCAGGTTTCCCAACGTAATTAAGCCCCAGTTTCCTATAGTAGTGACTTACTTGTCAACAAACTCTTTGTTGGCCACCTTTCTTTCTCATCTAACATCCCCATTTTCCTGGATGACCTCCAAGATAACTTTCTTGAATTTGAATCTTTGTCTCAGGGTTTACTTCTGGAGAAAAAAATAAGACATCGTGTATCCCTTGCTAAATAACTTTGGACCTAACTTCAGTGAAAATGAATGGAGGGTAAATCTGCAACACATATTTACCCTAACATGCCCCCAGCATTGAAAATGTACACAGAGAAAAGTACCACTTAGTACTGTATTTCTTGCCCTTTTACTTCCATCTCCTAGGACTAATAGAGTCTTTTTAAGAAGTTTTAAGTAAGGGTGTACATTATAAAAAGGCATTTTAATTTACATGAAATTATAGACTCAAAAACATTCATAGGAAAAAAAAAACTGCCTACTCTTTAGAGATAAAGCTTTTTTGGCATTTTAGTTAGTTTCAGTGCTGATAATTAGTGTAGTACAGGTAAGGTTTTACACTCAGATCCCTATTCAGAATCTGCTTTTAGGGGAACCCAAACAAACATCACAAGAGATTGCTATCAACCTAGGGGAAGTCCTATTTTCCCCTAGTCAAGAGTCTTTGACTGCAAAAAATATAAACCAATTGGAACTATCTAAAATAATCAGAAGAGGATACATCTTGGAAAAATTCTGGGGTTTCTCATAGGGCCACAGTCAGCTGGGCCTTTTGAAGGCCACAGGAAGGCCACAGGAAACTCAGGAAATTCTCTCATCTCTATCTCACTGTGTGCATCTGTTTTGTTCTTTTCTGAAGATTAGTCCTACAACTCCAGAGATTACATCTTCTCTGTATTAAGAACCAGCCCATAATGGTTGGCTAGCTCTCAGTTCTAATGTCAAATTCTCACCAGAAAGGGTCCGGTGTCTACCCCGATCCATTTAGCTGCAGCCAGCAGACCAGGGTCAGTAATGTCAGTTCCCTAGGCAGCGTGCTGGGGCTTTGAAAGAGTGGTCAAACTCAGAGAATCCCCTAAAACAACAGTTTTATAATGATATCAGTTGTTAGGGAGGAGAAAGTGGATCGCATCTAAGAAAACTGTACTTATTTTTCATTTCTAGTAGGAACTGGACACATGTCAGTACTTCATTCTAATTCTATGTCACTTGCTGGCATCTAAATCCATTTTTTTCCCTGTCCCAAATGCAAACAAAAATAGTCCACTGCATCCCTACCTCTGAATCCCATAAAATACCTTCATTTTCCTTCAGGGTTAGCCTTCCTGTTTATACAAACTCCCCCAAGAATTTCCTTGTCAGATGCCAGGACTGATATATTCTGTCAGTCTGAATCATGGTTAAATCTTCTTTTTATTTATTTGTGTTGACATGATTAGTATATACGTGTCTACTAAATGATAGTGGTTTGGTGCCTGTGCTTTAGGGATAAGCATAAAGTCACCAGTCATGTATGCCCTTGGGTAATTTCTAAAACTTCATGTCACATTTCAAAGCGATAGCAATGCTTGCCGTTAATATGCCAATGAAGATCAAGAGATAAAGATGAGCGAACACTGAGGACGAAGAAGGAGGTCTCAGTTGTTTGTCCACACATATATCTATTTTACCCAGGTAGGGAATGCCAATTCTGTTTCCATACAACATACTAATTTTTTTCTTTAAAAAAATAGCAAAAGCATATAACCTACTATCTACAATTGCATGGTTCTTTTTAATGAAATATTTAATGTATATATTATTTCCTGTTATTTTGTGAGGTTAGAACCTACTTTTCTACTTATGACAGTGTGATTGCTCAGGTTTCACTAGAAATCACTACTGCTCATTTGCAGCGAATACCTTATTTCTCAAATGGTAGAATGCTATACTTGTCAGATTCAGCAAACATCAAGGCCTGTCATAGAGCTAGTCTTCTTCTCAGTTATAGTAAGTACAATACCTATTTCCTGCAAGGGTTATTATGTTCTAAGCTCAGAGAAAATGGTAAAAATTGTATTTAGTTATATATGGCTTTAAAATTCAGTATAAACATTTTTCATACTTAATAATTCTAAAGCAATCAGTGTTTCCTTTAGTATTCAAACACACTTATGTGAGTGTCAATATTGAAAGATGTTTCAAAAATACTTAAATTCTATTATCTTTGCTTTGCTATAATTTATATATTTAAACACTGGAGCTTCATCATGTTTCAACAATATTTTTGAATATTTTAAACACGACAATGGGCAAGGGAAAGTCCTTTCAACAAACAATGTTGAGACAACTGCATATTCAAATCCAAAAATAAATGAACGGATAAATAAATATATAAAACAATGTTGACCCTATTAACACCATTCACAAAAATTACTTCTAGATGGGACATAAACCTAAATTTAAAATTTAGAAACTAAAACCATAAAGCCTCTAGGAAAAAAACAAACAAATATTAAAAAGACCTTTGTGACCTTAAAGGAGGCAAGGATTTCCTAGAGAGGAAATAAAAAGAACTAAGTATAAAGGGAAAAAATGATAAACTAGACTTCATTAAAATTAACAACTCTGCTCTTCAAAAGACATTTATGAAAATAAAAATCTAAAAATCTAAATTACCTGTTGGGAGGAAATTTTACAATTCATATAAATAACAAAGAATGTCAATTCTGAACATACAAAGAACTCCTACAACAATAAAAAGATCAGCAATCCAACAAAAAATCTGTCAAAATTCTAAGCAATCATTTCAAATAAGAGTAGAGACAAATGGCCAAAAAGCACATAATAATATGGTCAAGATTTTTAATCATCAAAGAAATACAAATTAAAGTCACAGCAAGTTACGATTTCAAACCCACAGGAATAGCTATTAGTAAAAATACTGAGAACGTCAAATATTGGCAAGGAAGTGGAAAAAGCAGAATTTTAATACATCGTTGATATAAGAGTGAAATAGTACAACAATGTTAGAAAACTGTTTGGCAATCTTTTATAAAGTTAACCACATACATGCCCTAAGACCCTGTATCTCCTAGTAAAGAAATGTCAGCATACATTCATGAAAACTTATACATGGATGTTCACAGCAGCTCATTCTTAATAGATCCAAATTTTAAACAGCCCAACACTCCATCCTCAGAAGAATGGGGAAAAATTTGTATTATATTCATACAGTAGAATACTACTCAGCAACAAAAAGAAATAAACTGTTGATACATGCAACAGCATGGATGAAATTTTAAAATATCACATTGACCTTAAGAAGTGAGAAGGAAGAATACTTTATTTTTCCATTTATATAAAGGTCAACAACAGTGAAAGTGTTCTATGACAGAAATCAGACTGGTGCTTGCAGAAGGGAGATGGAGGTCAACAGGAAAGGGGGATGAGGGGAGTCTCTGTGCTAAAGCAAATGTTCCCTATTTTGCCTAAGATTAAACAATTATCAAAACTCATTAAATTGTACATCTAAAAACTACATTTTACTCTTTATAAATTTTACCTCCTTTTTAAGTAAAAAAACTAGACAAAAGGGAAAGAGAAAGAAAAGATTTTTATTGATTTCTGGTGTCTGAAAAGATACTGCACATACTGCTGCATGGGATCCATGAGATGACTGCTGCTTGATCTATGAGATGCGCAGCGTGGGTCTCATTTTATAGATAAGGAAACAAAGGCTTAAAGGTATTTAGAAACTTGCCCCCCAGGCACAAAGCAGTCACAAACCCTAGCTATGTTGACTTCACCAACAATGTTCTTTCTACTGTCACTGTGGCTTTCAAACTTTTTTGACCTCATTCCAGAATAGGAAACAGATTTTACCTCATGAGGTTAAACACACATGCATAAGCACACACAAACTATAATAAATATTTCAGAAAGTAATGAAATATATACAGTTAAAATTATGCATAAGGACATCCTTCTCTCAGGTCCAACATAATTATCATTCCTTCCAGTACTGAAACAGACCTATGTGGGGAGCCATGTTGAAAGGTGATTCACACATGTTCTCACACTATATTTTGAGTCAGTGAGAATAAATCCTTTAAACATGACACAAGAAGCTTTAAGGATCTGAGAGCACAGATTGTACAGCAGATTCAGGCATCCTAAGTCATGTTCACTGTGGATCATAATGGAGGCAGTAAATGTCTAAATTTGAAAAGTATAACAAATCCAAGGGGAAATGTATCAAGAAGGGGGCAGTGGTTAACAAAGCCCCATGTGTCAACAAGTCAATATGAACTAACAAAGGAAAACAAACGTAGGTGCTTACAGGTATGTTCTTACAATGGATTTAGGATAAAGGAAGGCTATCAAAATTTCAAGGACAGACCAGAAAGGCACTAGGGATTAATTTTATATTTTCATGTTCTGAGTTGTAGTTTTAGATAGGGATGTTCCACGTTACACTGAAAAAAAAAAAATGGCGAGGTAGGAGCAGAGAGAATGGGGAGTAAGGGTAACAGAGCAGAGTCCAGGAGTTGTGTTGCAATAGAAAGCAAGCAAAAGAAACAGTAATATGTGGCTGTCATTACCTTGAGCAATTAGTTTAGAATGAATAGTGTTCCCATTTTTCAGATGAGAAAAAAAGAGACAGAGAGAGGTTAAAGTAACTTACCCCAAATAATACAGATCTTTAGTTGCAGGAAAAGAATTGGAAGCTAGGGAGTCTGGCACCAGTGTCTATGTTTTTACTGACTACATTTAAATGCCTCTCTCATTCTCCTGTCCCCTTTTATAGGTTGAACCATACAAAACTGCTATCTTTGTAGTTCAAAATGATTAAATATGATTCAACATATTAGTTACTCCTATTGCTCCTCCCCTGTGAAGCCAAGGTTCCTAAAAGAGTTCACTAACCTCATTCTCTCCAGAAACTCACTTGCTATTCACTCCTCAACCCACAGAAATCAGGATTTCTTCCCACCACGCTGCAGTCCATTCTCTTTTGCAAAATCCGTTAGAGATTTTTAATCTTTGTCTTACTGATCTATCTGTAGTACTGAAAACATTAACCAAACCCTTCATTCTTCACACACTCTATTCACTTGACACTGAACTACCTATATTCTAAGGTACTCCTCCCATCAGTCAACTTTGCAGACTCCTTTTCTTCTGCCTCTCCCTTAAATGCTGATGTTTCTCAGAGTTTTATCCTAGGTGCCTGTCTTAGTTTCCTAGGACTGTTGAAACAAAGCACCATAAAATGGAAGCCTTAAAACCATGCAATTTTTTTGTCTCACAATTCTGGAGACTAGAAGTCCAATATCAAAGTGTTAGAAAGGCCAATTCCCTCTGAAGTCTCTGGGAAGAATCTGTTCTGGGTTCTGGTGGCCTCAGGGGTTCCTGGCTTGTAGATATATCTGCCTCCATTCGTACAAGGCCTTCTTTTCTCTCTGTGACTGGGTCCTCTCTCCCCTTCTTAAAGGGATATCAGTTATATTGGATTAAAGGTCCATAC
This sequence comes from Cabassous unicinctus, assembly GCA_029593785.1. NCBI lineage: Eukaryota > Metazoa > Chordata > Mammalia > Cingulata > Chlamyphoridae > Cabassous > Cabassous unicinctus. The sequence continues at coordinate 34,023 of JAQZBX010013309.1, read as the reverse complement.
CACTCCAGCATAACCTCCTTTTAACTTAATTAATCCCATCTGTAACAGCCCTATTTCCAAATAATGTCACATTCTGAGATACTGACAATTAGGACTTCAAAATATCTTTTTGGGGGACTCAGTTCAAACCAAAACAGTCCCTTTGATTCACTCCATATACTGCCCACTAGGTGATCTTTGTTACTTCCATGGTCAATCATCACCTCAAAGCTGATTAAAAAAAAAAAAAAGTTACCTGCTGCTCAGGTATTTCTCCTGAACTCTAAGCCCATCTCTCATCTGCATTTTAACTCAGCTCACAGACCCTTCAATATGTATCAAATGGAACTCATCATGAATCTCCTCTTAACTCAGTAACTGATACCACCATAAAACCAATTACCAAGAAGCAACCTATTTAACAAACTTGACCCTCCTTTTTTCCTCATCCCCTCTATCCAATCCAATCCTCTCCATTTTATTTGGTAAACTTCTATTAAATCTGTCCACCAATTCCCATCTGCATTCATATCTGAATTCATGTCACTATAACTTTATTCTTGGACTGCTTCTCTAGCTTTCTGACGGCCTGCCCATATCTTACATCTGTCCAATGCCTTCTCCCACAATGCAGCCATTTACGTTTTTTAATGGAAGTCTGACATCACCCCTGCCCTCTTTTAAAACCACTCAATGGTTTATCCTTGCTTTTGACATAACATCCAAACTCCTTAACATGGCTTACAATGGCTTACAAGGTATGTGTGATAAGCCTGTTCCTTTCACTTTAGTCTCACTTTTCTATATTTTTTCCCCAGTATTATACCTTCCAGTCATACTTAACTTCTAACTATTCAAATGAATGTTCTCTTTATTCTCAAGCTTTGGAAATGTGGTTCACTATATCCATGTGTAATTCTATCAGGATTGTAGCCCCTTTCACACCAAACTCTGGCCACATCCTACTATTTGTTAGATCTCAACGATCTCTCTAGACTTCTTTAAATGTCCTACCCAGGATTCCTAAAGCATCATCTACTTTCCTTATCATTGAACTTAGCAGATTTTATAGAAATCACTTAGTTGCCTTACCTCCAACATCCAAGTCCCAGTTAGTAATGCAGGACACAGCCAATAAGAAGCAATCAGACAAAGTCCCAGTTAGTAATGCAGGACACAGCCAATAAGAAGCAATCAGACAAAGTCCCAGTTAGTAATGCAGGACACAGCCAATAAGAAGCAATCAGACAAAGTCTGTATTGTTCCTCATTGATTCTCTATGTCTAGTACATCTTGGAGATGCTTAAAATATGAAACATAATATAGACATAAATGTGTTTATAAATTCTAATCAAAGGGAAACCATTTGGTTTATTACAACCCATTCCAAATACTTACCACTTCAACTAACTCTTTAAGTTGCTTTTATCATAATGCTTTATCCTCCCAGATTTCCCTTGTATGGATATATATAATTTCCACTCTTTCACTAACTTCAGAATACTAGCTTAATGCAGAGCCACCTACTATCCATTCCAAAGCAACATTATATAATAAAATGCCATCTACCTCAGCATACCAAATGTTCTTTCATCTTCACACAATTCCTTAAAGGGTCCCTCTTCCACCAGATCTGGATCGATAAAAATTCAGCTTCTAGTTTTTGCCTTCTGGAAAGAGAAAATTAGACTGTCTGGAGACATGGATGACCCTTAACACAATTTTGCACTTACTTAAATTTCCTCATTTATAATACTTATATACCTAACCATATCAAATGAATGTATTCTATTATTCAGTAATTCATGTACTATTTGCATTTTATAATCTTCTTTTATTCAATGAGTGTATAATTGTAAATGTAAATCAAATTATTAGAAAATAAAATTCCTTAAATTTCCTGGAGAAAATTATTTTAAAGGAAACAATAAATTCTGTAGTAACATAGTTATTTAAACCTTCTAAAAGATTTTCAAAGCAAGATCTTGGCATTCACTTAAGTAATGTTCTTCAATACTGTTTAATGTTGCAATGTTTAATGGTTGCTTGTTGACATTCTTTTACACTTTAATTTGAATATTTACCTAATCTCTGATTTATGGCTTTAAAAATCCAAATTTATTATGCTACTCTCTAATCTGCCCCTTTATCTTTTTCCATAAACAGGGAAGATATCACCTGCCTTTAGGATAGGGGACCTGAAAAAGAGTGCATGTTCAATAAATGGCAGCTGTTACTTTAGTTATGGCTTCTTATTTAAATTAATGCATTTATTTTCCTTCAGGCTCTCTACAATGTTTCAGTCACAGAGGTTCTCTCTTCTGAGTTGCAGTCAGGACTATTCATTATCTAAGCATACAATTTTATAAACCTGCTAAAAATACCTTTACTCTAGTGAGAACACATTCATTTTGCTTTTCTACTAGAAGGGTGAAATCTAATATTTAATGTTTTAGCAGAAATGGGCATTGATTGTGCCATTTTTGATAATAATGCAATCTCTTTCCAAGTTATTATAACCTAAAACCTCAGAACCCATGGATAACATTTAAATCAACCCATGTTATCTGATTCAGGCCAAATGTGAAAATTGCTTCCAAATTTTACACAGAACCCACATTGCCTCAAGACACAACATAAGACCTATAGTTATTCTTCCTTCCTAGAAGAATTCAGCAAATGTAAGCAGTTTCCAAAAACATGGAAAGAAAAATGCTTCAGCAAATCATACAAAATTATCCAATCCCTTTGAGGATCCAAAAACAAAACAAAATAAAACCAAATGAAAAGGCCTGGAATGATCCCCTCTTCCCTTACACCATGTCACCAAAATATCCCATAGACAAGAATCAATACAAGACATTTAGAAAACTCAGACTGTCTTGATGGTCCTTAACCTAGTTCTGTACCCATGTAAATTTCCCCATTTATATTTTTATTAGCCTATATATATATTATACTTACTTATAGGTATCCAATACTTGCATTAAATAACATATTTCAGAATTTAATGGGCACAACAATTCTAATCTCCTAGAGATACTTTATGTATTAATATCTGTCCTTCCTTCAAATTCTCACTCAACTTGGTTCTCATCCAAAGGAGGCAGTATGGAGTAATAATTACTCATGCCCTGTGAGTGAGAAAGCATGAGGTTCAGCTCTATTAATTATTAAATGTGTGACCTGAGATATATTTACTTCTCTAAATCTTAATCATGCATGTAAAGCACCTAGCACAGTGCCTGGCAAAAAGTCAATAAATGTTGACAGCAATGACGATGATGATGATGATGCAGCATCTCTGATTACTGTGACCAAGAAGAGTCTTCCTTCTCTGAACTCCTATGACATCATTAGTTTGTATAATTCATATAGTAACTAGTAAACCCTCCCATGTACTGTTATTTATGTTTCCTATACATTGTTGAATCCCAAACATATTATACACTTCAAAAATCGAATATTTGATGCCCCTTCATATAACAACACCATATATTGTACAAGGATGTTACCAACACACATTCAAGGACATGTGTGATTGTACAGTTCAACGTAGCCAAGTCTTAGCCTAGCAGGATTTATCCCCCTACCTCTAGCTTAACTACAAGGGTATCTATATTAAATGGCCTAAAAATTTTTAACTCAGAAGTTCTTGGATGATTATTCTCTCTCTTACTGGAAAATGTTTTGAGAAGTAGTATTATTGAGGCAAAGGTAAATAATGGAGGATATGCTACAAGTGACTTGTTTCCCAAAAAAGCAATGTGATAATTATTGAGCAATAGGATGCTAAATATTTTTAATATTATTTGGCAAATAAAACAGGAAATCATTATAGAACACTCCACCTTAACAAATTAATAAGTTATATAATGGATATTTGCTAACATGAATTTGGGAAATCAACCATTAGCCAGCACTTTATTATTTTTAAAAATCTCATAAATGCCATGCTTATTTTACTGGGATTCACCATATTTTTTAGTTAAAGGACCATATTTCAGTGTATGAGCATATCAATATTACCTTATTTATAGTTTAAAAAAAAAAACTGGTCTCAGAAAAGGTTAGAGCACTATTATTAGATTTTTAAAATCAACTTTATTGTATCAATATTTAGAAAACATAATCCCAATTAAAATGCACCTTCATATACTATAGATGCAGAAAGAAAAAAAAAAGAGATCAAGTCAGGTGTTGAAACAAGTGCATAATGATCATTGGTATCACTACAGAGTTAATTCCAAGAGTTTCTGAAAAAAGTACCTCTGAAAGTCACTTATTTCTTTCTATAGCTTCTATAGGAATCAGACCTTCAATCTAGACTGTGTACTTAAAGAGAAATTCGGAATAATGATCAGACCTCACCTTGTTCTCACTTTTAGGTAATGTATCACAAATAATCATGGAATAAGAAAAAGGAAAATATATTGTGCTTATTATTCAGATGGATTTATCCTGGCCATTCTCATACTCATATAACTAGTTAATGAGCTGTTACTATACAAAGCCTAAAACATATTCACCAGTAAATTTTATAAAGAAATAAATTTATGAAAACACAAGTGAATGGTTCCTGGATAGTATAAATAAAACAACAGACTTTCTCAAAGGTGGAGAGAAGGCACACTGGCTGTGTACAAGAGGACCCAAAAATAACATGAAAGTGAGTTCTCTAGATCGTCTTTGTGCTTAATATATAAGAGACTGGGTGCTGTAAAAGCTGGCAATCCAGAAACATCAACAGAAGTCAACAAAAAGCCCCAAGAAAACCATGCTATTTCTAGTCAAAGGACTAGGAAAAGGGCAACCTAGTAAGACATAAAACTTTCAGACAACAACCACGGTTCTCCTGCCATACACATAAAACTTTGGCCTACACTCATCCCCATCAAGAGAGGTTAAATAGAGAGCCTCGACTTCCAACCTTGCCAAGCTGTAATGAGATGCCCTCTTCCCTACTAGGGTGGTGCCAGAAAGGAATGAATGAGGAATCAGGACTTTATTCCCACCAGAAGTAAGGCAGATCTCCCCTGTCAGGGTCAGAGAAAACCTTATTATTGCCAGATTTTTCACTACCATCAAGCAGGAACAAGGCCCTTCCACGCCCTGTGGAATCAGTGGAGGCTACATGAGGGTCAGTAACAAGGTCCCCTACTCTCTATTGGTCAGAGTGTTGCCAATGATGCCTAGTGGGGGGGCCTGAACTTCCACCTCCACCTGGAAGTAACAAGGTGGTTCCCCTTCTCTCTCCCAGTTGGCATGGTGTCAGAGGAGGCCTGCTAAAAGAGAAAACTTAAACAAAACCCAGAGCATGATCGCAAACTACTCAAAATGTGCAGGATATAATTAAAATCACATGTAATACCAAGAACCAGGAAAATCTCAACTTAGAAAAGACAATCAACAGATGTCAGCACCATGATTACAAAGATGTTGGAATTATCTGACAAGTATTTTAAAGCAGCCATCATACAAATGCTTTCATGGGAAAATAGGAATATGCTTGAAACAAATGAAAAAATTGGGAAGTCTCCACAAGGAAACAAAAGATATAAAGAAGAACAAAATGGAAATTTTAGAACCAACATATGCAATAACTGAAATAAAAAATTCAACAGATGGGCTCAGCACAGAATAGTGAAGGCAGAAGAAAGAGTCGGTTAACCTGAAAATAGAATAAAAGTACCCAATCTGAACAACAAAGAAACAAAGGGACAGCGCCTCAGTGACCTGTGGGAGTATAAAAAAAGATCTATTCTTTTCATCAGAGTCCCAGAGGAAAAGAAAAAAGAATTTGGCAATGAAAAGTATTTGAAATGGTTGAGCATTTCTCAAATTTGGTAAAATACATAAATCTGCACACTTAAGAAGCTGAGCAAACACCAAACAGAATAAACTCAAAGAAATCCATTCTAAGATACACCATAATCAAACATTAGAAAACCAAAGATAAAGAAAAAACTTCAAAGCAATGGAGAAGAAATGGCATCTTATCTATTACTGAAAAACAATTCAAATGGCAGTAAATTTCTCAAGAGTCATGTGGAATAGAAGGAAAGGCACAGTATTTTTCAAGAGCTGAAAGAAAGGTCAACCCCAAATTCTATATCTGGAGAAATTATCCTTTGTAAATGTAAAGGGAATAAAGATATTCTCATAGGAAGGAATACTAAGAGAGCTTGTTGCCAGCAGATCTACTCTAAAAGAATGGTTAAAGCAAGTTCTTGAAACTGAAAGGAAATGATCAAAGAAGGACTCTTGGAACATCAGTAAAGAAGTACAATGGAAAGAGCAAACATATGTGTAAATACAATGGACTTTCCTGCTTTTAAGTTTTCTATTATTTGCCATTTAAAGCATAAAATATTACACTGGCTCATGTTGTTCTCAATGTCTGTATATGAAAGATTTAAGACAATTATATTCTAAAGTGAGTAGGTTATTGGGACCTAAAAGGAGGTAAGATTTCTATACTTCACTTGAACTGGTAAAATGTAGACACCAGTAGAACATGATAAGTTTTGTACATATAATGTAATACCTAGAGCAACAACTAAAATAACTGTATAGAAACATCAAAATCACTAAGAATATATCCAAATGGAATTCTAAATAATGTTCAAGTAACTTACAGAAAGGCAAGAAAAAGAAAACAGAAATAAAAAAAAAAGTGTGAACAAACAGAAAACAAAAATAAAATAAAATGGCAGATTTAAGCCTTAAAATATCAATAATTACATTAAATTTAAATGGTCTACATACGTCAATTATAAGAGATTGGTAGAGTGGAATTAAACAAACAAACAAAAAACTATGACTCAAGTATAGCTCTCTACCAAAAAACAGATTACAAATATAACAATATAGGTAGGTTTCCAAATACTGGAAAGAAGTAAAAATGTCCTTCTAAAGCTGCATGGTTAAACAAACTATGTTATATCCATGTCATAGACTGCTAATCAGCAAGAAAAGCAAAACAAAACACAAAACTACTGATGTACACAACGAATTGGATGGACCTCAAGGGCACTGTAGTGAATGGAATTTCAGACTTAAAAAGTCACATATTGTGTGATTCCATTTATATATCATTCTCTGAATGACAACATTATACAGATAGAGAACAGATCAGTGATATCCAGGGGTATAGGACTTTTGGCATGAGGGATGGGTATGATTTTAAAAGAGAGAGATCTCTGTGTTGAATGAATAGTTCTATATCTTAATAGTGGTGGTGATCACATGAATCTACATATGTGATCAAATCAATTGTGCCACTGCCATTTTCCTGGGCTTTATATTGTACTACAGTTACCCAATATTTAACTACTGGGTGAAACTGAGTGAATGGATGAATGGGGCCTCTTTGTACTCCCTTTTCAACTTCCTTCAATTTGATCCCTAGGGTTTTGAATATGATTGAATTGAACAATGTCAGAATTCACAGTATTTTGTTTTTAGAGACACAGTCTTAAAAAAAATAGTAAGATGAAAATAAATGAGGTGAGCATCATTCACTTAATAATTATTTATTAAAGCCTTCTACCTAAGAGAATAAAGTCTTCAGAGACAAGAGTTATAGTTCTGGCCCTCAAGGCTAGAGGGGGAAGACAGACAAGCTAAAATAGAATTACTCATTGAAATGCCATAGTAGTGGCAAGGCTGAGAAGTACTCCATAAGTGTGCTTAATCCGTAATGAGTGGGATAAGGAAACCATTATGAAAAGCTTCCTAGGAGAAGAGACAGCCAAACTCAGTTTTGTTGAATGAGTAGAAATTATAATCAAAATAAAACCGGGGAAGGGTTACCAGAGTGACCGGCCAGGGCCACTCCTTAGAAATGGGAGGGGGTAGAAGAGGAGCCCATGTGCAAGTCACTGGCAGAAGAGGCAGCAGAGAGGTCAGCAGGAGCCAGGTCAATAAGTCTGGTGGAGAAGAGCCTTTCAGGCATCCACTGAGCACCATAACATGCCAGGCACTGTGATAAGCACTGCTGATACAAATGTGAATAAGACTCGGTTCTGCTTCTCAAGGGCCTCCCAGTCCAGTGAGAGAGACAGATATAACCCGATCATTATAAATGAAAGCAATATGTCCAGTGATCTAGAGATGTTCATTATGGGAAGAGGAAAGAAGAAAACATATCCTGCTTTGAGTGTGCAGGTAGGAGTGAGGGGAGGTGTGGCGAGTCAACTACAGGCAGCTTGGTATATCTGACATAAAAGTTATACAGAAAGGATCAAGAGATGAGTCTGGAGGGGCAGGCATATGGTAAGTATGTCAAAGTATGGACTGCACACTGCACGCTGCAAGCAATGGAATTAAAAAGAAAGGCATGGTCAGAACTTGGTCTTGAATGAATCACTCTGGCAGCACTGGGTTTGCTTGGATGCCTGGAGAAGGACGGAGGATGGCGAGTGTAAGGAGTAGTCAGAGAAGAGCAAAACCAGTAGTGTGTGGTGCTTGGAAGCCACAGGAGAAGCCAAGAAGTAGGGGAAATATTATAAATGGAAAATGAAGCCTAGAGACCTGATGAGAGATCAGGACAATTTTATTAGATTTGACAATTAGCCACAGAGGTCACTTGCTTCAGGACAGTGATGAGAAGAAAAGCCAAACTGAAGAGATAAGTTGAGAAAGCAAAGTAACTAATATAGTTACTATTATAAGAAGCCTGAAGGAAATGAGGGAGGATGCATGTTAAGGGAAATTATTTCTATTAGTTTGGGCAGGTGAAACAAGTATTCTTTAATTACATTCTTAAAGGTACATAGATTGGATAATGTTTACAGGATTCTACAGGGAAGAAGCACAGAGGGAGGAAGAAGTTGAAGATTTTGAAGAAATCATACAACTCTAGTCCAGAGAAGATGAAAAGCCTTAGGGTCAAGGACATTAGTGGACAAGGCAAACTTCAACAGAAAGAAGACATTTGATCTTCTAGGAATGAAAGACAGTGAGGTTGGGTACGGAGGTTTTCAGGGGGTGGGAAGTTGAGGCACATCATTTGAGATGAATTTATTTCCCTCAGTGAATGAGACAGTGAAATCTGGCTGCTGAGAGTGAAGGGCATGTGGGTGAAGAGGAGGCTTGAGGAAGTTTGGAATTACCCTTGAAAGAAATAAGACCCAGGGGGAATCGAGCTCAAGTAAAAGACTGACAAGTGGCTATGGACTAAAGGAATATGGTATTTTTTTAAAAGCCTCATTGGAATCCTTTTCTATAAGATAATTATTTCATAATTTTCTTTTTAGCTCAAATTTCACCTAGCAGATATTCAAACAGTAAAGTAGTGCTTATTTTCTTATCAAAAGCTAGTTTCAAAATTGAGGTCAAATCCACAATGACATTAAAATGTTAAGGACTATCTTAAAGGCATCATCTCATATTTGTATAGCATTTTTACAAGAAGTACTTTTTAACCTTACAAGAATTCTGCAAGGTAGGTATTATTTTCACAATTTTACATGTGAAGAAACTGAGTATGCGAGAGGGCAAAAAATTGACATATCAAACATTTCACAGTGTGAAGAAGTATCAGCACTCAATTCCAAGTGTTTTGACTGCTATTCTAGAATTTTTTTCCACTATATTATAAAATTGTTTTAATTACAGCTCAAAGTTAATTTACATTTAATAATTTTGACCTATTTTTGAATTATATTTAAGAAACATAGAAGATATCCTGGATCCAATAGGAGAAAAAAAGGAGAATATATCAATAAAAGGAAAAATCACTTTAAGAGTTATATGAATACTATTTTCTATCAGAACCTGGTTTTAGACAATATTCCAATAAGCTTTCCTTCAATTAAGAACTCACCATGCTTTATGGGAAATATGTTAAGGAACGCAATCTAAATTCAAAAAAGATCCTATTGTGAATCTAAATGAAATAGAACTTTTAGTTAAGTTCTCTATAACTCAGCATTTGTGATAAAATATTAATCACTGTTTTCCTCATGATTACAAGAGCTCATCTATATCTGCAAATACAAGAGTCAGTCCTGAAAGGCAGGCCAAACTTTTCAACAAATTTGAAAATAACATCTAGGGAAGGGGTTTTTAACCTTTTTTTGTTCCACAGACCCTTTTCCAGTCAGGTGAAAATCACAGACCCCTTACTAAGTCCACACTATACTGTGTATTAGTTAATAAATATATCACACCCGCACCAACCCGTCCCCACAAGAATAATGTTTTTTTGAATTTCAGTTCAAGCTCATTGACCCCGTGTTAAGAACCCCTGATCTAGGGGTTTAAAAAACCCATTTGAACTGCTGGAATATTTGGCAACATTTGATTCCATCCCATAATGGGTCAAAAAATACAATGACAAATTTACCAATGCTGGTGATGAACTTAGATTAGGAAGTCTGATCAGAAAACCCAAAATGCTCTCATGTAAAGAAGAATTTAACCATCTTAAAATACTCCTAAAAGTACAGAATCATCAAAATGGGATCTATAAATTTGAACAGATCTATGTCTGTCAGCAGACAGGCATACCTGAGTGCAGACAAGAATATTTCTATGTATATACGCTGTGAGCCCCAAGCCTTGATAATAGTTCAATAGACAAAAGAAAATAATTCTGTCCCCAGTGCTCAGAATAATGTATATGTCTCAAATTACATTATATTGCAGTAACTGTATTGTCTGTATTAGTATTATCAATCACTAAACTAGGAAGGAAAAAAAAAGTTTCAAAAAGTGCAACATTTAATTTTTTTACTTTTTAAATTCTGAATAAAGAAACACCACTCCTTTTCATCAGCAGTAATCCAGGACTCACTTAGCCTTGCAAGGAAACATGTAGATCATCTAGCCTAACTCCTTAATTTCAGAGGCAAGGAAACTGAGCCCAGGGAAGGGAGTTTCCCAAGATTCAGTTTAGGCAAAAGTGGGCTTAAAATCCAGGTGTCTGGATTTGCAGATTAATGCACTTCTCAGAAGTGGCACAGATATAAATAACCCCATCTAATTTCATCTGGCAAGCAAATTCAGAAGCTGAGTAGAACTTTAAGGATCATGCTGAGTTTGCTGTTTTATCATATTCAAAAGCACCTTCCATACCAAATAGATAATTAAACAGTATTATAATCATGGGAGAAAATTATTTTAACTAATCAAGCATATTATAAACACTCTTGAAACCATATTATTTAAGGTCTCTTCATGCAACAATAAAAAACAGAAAATGCTTAGGCTCTTCCAAAAGCTTTCTCAGAATCATTCCTACTGAAAATACTTAGCAGAAACAAGTGAAATAAAACAATACAACAAAATAATAACAAAAAACACAACAAATTAGTAGTTTTAACTCCACAGCCTTCATTCCAGACGAAGCAGATACAATTGAGCACTGATTTGCATCTATCACCAATCAAAAAGCAAAATAAATCATTGTGAAACCTTATTGGTTTACATCACTGCCTTTATATACACTGGCTTCCGGAAAATCATTCCCAAGAACTGAATCATCTGGATCATTTTTATTACTCACTCCGTCTTGAGACTGTCTGCACAATACTGACTGAAATGTACTTCAGTGCACACCTTCCTTCCAAATGAATATCTATGTCAGGTTTATTTATAGCCACTGCCTTCAATCAGTGCATTTCCAGGTATAAGAAAAAAATTCATCTCAAAAATATTCTTCTATAGAATTTGAAACAAAACCTAGAAAGCTTGGCAAATGGCCTTTGGAAAGATAATGAAAGATCTATGATAATAAATGTACATTAGGATTTATTAGCAATTCCAGAGGACACTCACCTTATACAGTTTAATAAGCACATATAAAGAGCCCTAGGTACAATGAGAGAAGTAATTTAAACGCTGAGCATCTTTTTTGCCTAACTCTTTGTAGACCCCAAGATTATTATCATCACCTCCTCCATTCTCCTTTCCTGTATATGATTTTTCTGGAATTTGAGAGCCTCTCTTTGTTTCTTACTTCGATGCTTTACCCCTCTATTTAGGTGCTTTTTCTCTTAATTCTTTACAAAAGCAGGACATGCTTCCCCCTACTGGGAAAAACTCAAATTACAAGGTATATCAGAACATGTTCCTAAGTATCAAGAAATCAAGTTCCTGAGAAAGAGAAAGTGTTAAAGAACCAAGTACATAGCCTTCTCTGACGGTTTTACCAGCCACATAAGTACCTATGTACTCTGATAAGAGTTTCTCATGACATTGCTTTACTTTGGCAATTTTCAAAAGTACAATAATCTTCATTAATGACTCATAAACATTGAACCTGCTGTCCCAAAGAGAACCCCAATTAGCAGGTCAGAGAAAAAGATAAATTTTTAACTTCTTTTCATTTTAGACCCATTATCACCTAAATGAAGATAGTCCTGGAAAATATATTGAAGTAAACTATATAGAAGCTTAATAGCATTTTTAATCCATTCTGAACAATAAAGCATCTATAGCTTTATTATTTACCTATTTCCCTATATTTTATTTAGCTATCTTAATTTTTAATAAAGATGAGGGAGATTTTTATTTTTAATTGACTTTTCTTTGCAACTTTAATTTCTATTTTTTTTTTTTCATTCTGCAACCAAAAGTAGTAAGCATACTTGCATTTTTACCCTTCCCAAATCCTCTACAAAATTTGTTTCTTTCTTGAAAAACAGTTTAGTTGTTTCAATCACATATATTGTATTCTGATTGTAAATCATTTTAATTTAGTTTAAAAAGACAGAAAATACTTTATGGTTAATTGTTATTCTAAATAACAATCTATCAGTAAAATATTAAACTTAAAGTCTCTTTGAATCATATATTCAGTAGCAAAATTTTTCCTTCCATATAAACTGTCTCAAAAAAACCACAAACCATTTCTTTTAATGCTGAGGGGACTGGAGAAAGGGAAGTTGTTACTTTTAGTTTTACTGTAGCTAAGACTATAACAACCCAAGCTACAAAACTGCATTGTAGCCAATTTGATGATGAAGCATTTCATTATTAATGAAGCATTCATCCTCCAAAAATCTGTGGTTGTTGAAACAGAAAAGCGTGTGTAGATTACTACGGATATTATGAGACTCTTTAGTTGTTAGAGGGCATTATTTCAAGTATTTCTGCCATTCAGAAGTTGTGTGTGTGTGTCTTTTTGTAGACGACCTTTCAAAGCAATGCAAAAAAAACCCAAGACATGTATATTCCTCTGGGAATGGAATCTCCTTTAAAATTACAGGTACACAAAGAAAAATGCACACTTAGTAAAACAGTCAATCAATTGTGGAGTGTTCCTAAGGACCAATACCTCACAACGTTCTCAATCATCACACTTCAAATACATTTATAAGCACTTTAGTCTCTGCTTATGATATTTACGTACATATACGAACATGCAGTTTCATCTAGGTTAATTCTAATACTTCCCATAAGAAAGATTGTAATTAGATTAAAGGGTATCAAAATCATTTGCCAAATGCAGAAAAGAAAAAAGAAAAAAAAACTGATCTGTAGCCACAAAGCTCTTAGAACACAACACAGATCATTTACTTCCAAACTGATTTCTCTTCTCTCTGAGAAGTCAAAATGTCCCTATAGACCGCGTTATACTTTATGATTTCTTTGGACTATCGACGATCCCAACAAGTCACATCATCACCACTACCATTAGATCTCGCAGCTTGGGTCTTCCCCTAATTAAAACTGGAGGAAAAGGAGCAGACCTGCCTGCCCCAAGCACTGGCTTCGTCCGCCTGGGCGCTGAAGCGAGCATCTTGAGGGGGTCAGTTTTTACTAAGGCTGAGACAGGCGTCCCTCCCCAACTTCACTCCCCTAACACAGTCGCGGGCGAGAAGGGCGGCCGGGAGGTCTGAGCCCATCGAGGGGGGGAAGTCCTACCTTCTGCCAAAAGGCGCGATGCATGCACAAAAGATGGATCCAGGCTATCTTTCTCTGCCATCAGCTCAGGCAAATATTTCTCCTCTTCCATAGCGCGGACTTCGGACCGTCCCCGTGCGAAGCGCAAGGTTCCGCTCGCTCGGACGCAGGGTCGCCCGGCAGCCCCTTGCTCCCGCGCTGCTCCGCCTCCGCCGCGGCGAGGGGATCTACGCGCGTCCTCACTGGCCCATGCACCGAGCACCTGCGACTCCCGCCGTCGGGCTGCGCGGCCCAGCGCCCACACCTGCCAGTCTCTTTCCTCGCCCCTCGCTAGCGCCGAGCCCCGGCTCACACCAGTGGCCTTAACTGGGGAGGCGGGAACGGGGCGCGTCCCACCTCCGTCAACCATTCATTGGTGGCGGTGCCAGGAGAGGCGGGGTCCCCAAGGAGGCCGCGGACTCTCATTGGGCGGTGCTGCACGTCGGATCGCCTGACTGACAGGAGGCAGCTGCAGAGGGGAGGGGAGCGCAGAAGGTGCAAACGCTTTCTTCTTGCAGCCCGAGCCCTCCCTGGTTATTAGGCATGCCCAGTTCTGTTGAGCTCTCTGTGTCTTCAGCCGAGGTAATGAGAGGGAAGAGAACAGGAAAAACACCCGTTAAACAGAAAAGCTCGAGATCAAGACGGCAGAGGAGATGAGGATGGGGAGAGAGCAGGAGAGGGTGTGGGAAAGCGCAAGGAAAAGTCTCAAAAAGGTAATGGGACATCACCTGCGTCCCTAAGGCACAGGTGTCTCCTCTCTTTCAAGCAGCTCAGACGCACTCATGTTGTGCAGGAATAAACAGCGCACCGGGTCTGGAAATATAATGAAGACCTCATGTGATCGGTGGCTGGTATTTCCGATGAGCCTGACCTACATCTCAGGGACGCTGTAAGATGTTCATTGATAAACAAATAAAGCGCCTCCGGGGTTGATATTGGTATCCAGCAACATGCTTCCAGTGTGCAACCACCGGGGTACTGAATTAGTTCTCCTTTCCCTCCCACCCAGCCCTCCACCCAACTCTTATCCCTAAGAAGGGATTGGGAGGGTGACGCTGAATTTAAAAACTAAAAAGCAACATAGTCAAATGGCTACAGTGTGTGAGGGCTTTGGGAGGATATATGGAGGCAGGAAGAAACTAGAAAATAGGTAACTAATTTTCTAATTTCTGGAAAATACTTTGCTCTAATTTTCCTCTTTCTCTTTAATTTAGATGTGACAGTCGCTTTCACCAGGTACTCTTGCTGAACTATATCTATCCCACTTCTATTTAAAGAGAATTAAATACTCTCTGTATTACCAACAGTGGCGGCACAACCCACCTTAAAATGTAGCTTGTGGGCTTCAAACCCTACAAAACAATCTTTCCCATGGTCTGGGGAACACTTTTTATAACCAATCATTCTCCAATTTTCCCTCCCCATTAATTCTAGTGTGAGAGGCAGGGGGTCAACTTCCCTACAAATAAAGCACAGTGAAACTTTGTGAGGTTTACTTACTGTAATCAAGTATTTTCCTCAGTTTTTTTGTTTTGTTTTTTGTTTTTAAATAAAGCCAGGGGATTATCTTGAATTTGTATAGTGTTTAAATAAAGTGCCTTAACATCCCTTGGGTAAATAATACTTTCTCTGTTTTATAGATGTAGAAATTGAGGCAGAGACAGAGAATTTCAGTGACCCAAAACTCATAGCTAGTTAATGGTAAAGTTGAGATTATAATTCAAGGCTATTTAGTAGCATCTAGCTCCAGATTATAATGCTTTAGCCAATCTATTTGTATGTTAATTATGCAATTTATTTTTGCATGCATGCATTCAATAAAGATTTGTTGAATACTGAAAAGAGCCTAGGGACTATGCTATAAATTGGAAAAATGTTGATGAATAAGATATATACATTCCTTCCCTGCCATCATAAAGAAGATTTTCTAATGGGGATAAAATAAATAAAATGAAGAACACAAGAGAACTGGTAATTGCTGACTGCAATAAAGAGGGTACCCTTCAAGGGGGATAGGGAAGAGAATACAATCTCTGCACTTTGCACATGAAAGACATTATAAAACAAAAACATAAGCCACATTACTTTAATTCTTAATTACTGCATCGTAGAGATACAAATGATTTAATATAATTCATCACTCGGACTTTACATAAAGGGCCTTTGTGCTTTTAAGAATCAATATGCTTCAGAACTGACTTACAAAATAAGACTCGTCCTATTTCTAAACAGAATCTGCCTGAACAAAGGCAAACTCCCAGCTGACCTATACATACACTCATTCAGCACCGGATCCATCTGTTTTCAATAGATGGCTCTATGTCACTGCATGTTCTCCATTGACTTCACAGATAAATATTTTATAGGTATCACAATTATTTAGCGATTATTCTCAGAGCAGCCCTACAAATACAAACATTTTATAAACATAAAGGTAAATAAATTGAGAGCCCTCTATAGTTGATTGTCGAATAGATAGTACTATGTGCCCATATGTGAATAAATTATAACCCCTGATGGCCCACCTCTTCTAATGGTATAAATAACTTAACCCAAATCACCACTGAATTGATTTAAGCTTAGCTAAGGATTTATCTCATTTCAACCATTTGTTCTGGTCCTTAAATTTTTTGTTTATTTTTGTTTTTTGTTTTTGTTTTTTTAATGGTAGTCTGCTTACTGCACCAATATTTCAAATAGGGTATTATGAACATTTTCACATCAACCAAATTTGGTTTAGAAGCATGAAAAAGGCATCCACTGAATAATATGTTCTGTCCTTAATGAACAGAAAGGCCAGGCTAGAAGGTATTTAATCTGGCATATCTTTGCATGCTAATAAAAAGTACCTAATCTTTATAAGAGAATACAGTGTCCCTCTCAACCAAGATGGCAGAGTGATATGCTTCAGGACTCCATCCTCCCACAGAAGCTTTCAGCAACCAGCAAGACCTGGCAGAAAGTTCTTTGTCAATACTCCTGAAAACAGTTAAAGGATTACAATAACAGGACAAGCACCAAAAATCAAGAAAAAGATTACTTAAAAGCAGTAGGCTCCTGTGGTGCCCTGGCTGGCCACTCCCCCACCCCTCACCAGCTCAGCTGGGAGCCAGCCTGCTTCCAGTGTGGATCCCTGGTTTCTGTTCCAGGGGAAACAGAGTGGCCCTCTTGCACATGCTGGCAACATGTATGTCTGGCCCATTCTGTCCTGTGGTGGCCTGAAGGACTTGCTGTCCCAGAACTTGCCCAGGATGTAGAAAGCAGCTCAAAGAATACTCCTTCACAATGCAGTGGGAAAGCAGTCATGTTGTGCTGCCTGACACAAGGAATTGCTGGCTGTAGGACATACAGTGCAGTAAGGAAACTATTTCTTAAGGAAGAGGGGACACTCATAACCAAGTAAATAGGGGACTCTTAGGGCCACACAGGCATGCCCAAGACAAGACACATACCCAGAAAGGATCAGGGTAGCCCTAACTTTGACCTGCAGCTATTCTCATATAACCCATTGTACAAATGAACCCTGAAGGGGAGCACTCTTACAGGTCAATTTGCAAAAATTGGGAAATGTGTTTTCTTTTTTCCCTTCTTCTATTTTTGTTAGCTCCTGGCATTCAAGGAAAACTTGGTCATAACACTAGCTGGATACAAGCTTAAGGAACAAATAATGCAGAGTCTAAATGTTCTGCAGTGATAACCCATTAAATATCAAAATGTCCAAGTTTCAACAAAGGCTTACAAAACATGCAAAGTAACAGGAAGCAATGGCCAATTTGCAAAGGAGAAGACTAAAGCATTAGAAACCATCAGCAAGAAGAACAAGACCTAAGACACAACAGAAAAACAGACTTTTAAAAATGGTCCTAAATATGCTCAAAGAGCTAAAGGAAAACATGGACAAAGAACTAAAGGAAATCAGGAAAATTACTGATGAACACAAAGAGAATATTGATAGATGGAAATTATGGCAAGGAACCAAACAGAGCTGAAGACCTCAGTAACAGAAATTAAAAATCCCCTAGAGGGGTTCATGAGATTGGAGTAGGCAGAAGAAAGACTGTGAACAAAACAGGTGGAATCATTCAGTCTGAGGAGCAGTAAGACGAAAGAATAAAAAAAAAAAAGTGAACAGAGTGTGAGGAACCTGTGGGACACCATCAATCATACCAATACATGCATCATGGGAGTCCCAGAAAGAGAAGAAAAGAGAGAGGAGCAGAGAGAATATTCAAGGAGATAAACGCTGTAAATTTCCCAAAGTTAACAAAAGACATGAATATACACATCCAAGATGCTCAACAAACTGCAAACAGGATAAACCCAAATAGGCTCGTGCTGTGGCATATTATAATTAGGCTTTTGAATACTAAAGATAAAGAGAGAATTCTAAAACCTGCAAAAGAAAAACAATAGTGTCACATATAAGTGAGCCTCAAAAAGATTAAGTACTGATTTCTCATCAGAAACCAGCAAGGTAGGAAAGCAGTAGGAAGACATATTTAAAGTGCTGGGAAAAAAATTGCCACCTAAGATTTAGATATCTGGCAAAACTAGATATCTCCCTAGTGAGATATCCCATCTTTTCTAGATGAGGGAGAAATTAAAATATTCCCATATAAACAAAAGTGGAGGGAATTCGGCACCACTAAACTGGCCCTATAAGAATTGCTAAAGAGAGGTCTGCAGGTTGAAATGAAAGGACAATAGACAGTAGATCATAGGCACATGAAGAAATAAAAATTTCCAGTGAGGGTAATGACATAGATAAATATAAATGGCAGTGCTAGTGTATCTTTGGTTTGTAGCTCCATTCTTTTTTTTTTTTAACAAATCAATTTTATTGGTACATATTAATAAGTATAAATCCATCCAAAGTGTATAATCAATGGTATTCAGTATAATCACATACTAGTACATTCATCAATTCAATCATTTTTAGAGCATTTTCATTATTCTAATAATAACAATAAACAAAAAACAAACAAAAACTCATCACTTGTCAGTCTCTCTATGCTTCCCCTGCCGTACATCCCTGCTATTCTGTTTTCATCTCTCTAGTTTATTTGTATTTGTATTTTGTAAAAACAGTCTTACATATGCAATATCACCCATACTCATATTTTATGAGGTTTCACTATGTTATACAATTCCATGTTACAATTTTTAGCTTTCCTTCTAGTAATATACGTGACCTGAGACTTACCCTCTCAAACTGTCATACCTATATAATAGCTCTGCTAGTTACAAACACTATCACATGCTTCCACCATTTCTATTCATTTCCAAAGATTTATAAACAACCTTTTTTACCAATTTTGCACTGATTAACCCAATTTTCCATTCTCTACCCTCATTCTATTTTCTGGTGACCTGTATTCTAATTATTAACTACATGAGTTTACACAATCTATTTAGTTCTAATAGTACAGTCACACAGTATCCTTTTGTGTCTGGCTTGCTTCACTCAACATAATGCCCTCCAGGTTCATCCATATTGTCATATGCTTCATGACTTCATTTCTTCTTACCGCTGCATAAGAATCATGAGTATTCTTCATGTGTATACACCACAATTTGTGTATCCATTCGTCAGTTAATGGATGCCTTGGTTGTTTCCAACTTTTGGCAATTGTGAATAATGCTGCTATGAACATCAATGTGCAGGTAGCTATTTATATCACTGCTCTCAGTTCCTCAGGGTATATACCTAGTAATGGGTCACATGGCAAGTCTATATTCGATTTCCTTAGGAACTGCCAAACAGTTCTCCACAGTGGCTGTACCATTCTACATTCCCATAAAAAGTGAATAAGTGTTCCTAACTCTCCACATGCTCTCCAACACTTAGTTTTCCAACTTTTTATTAGTGACCATTCTAATAGATGTGAAATGATATCTCGTTGTAGTTTTGATTTGCATTTCCCTAATCGCTAGTGACACTGAACATTTTTTCATGTGTTTTTTCACCATTGTATTTTCAAGTCTTTTACCCATTTTTTATTTGGGTAGTTTTTCTTTTTATTGTTGAGTTGTATGATCTCTTTATATATCATGGATATTAAACCCCTATTGGATATGAGATTGCCAAATATTTTCTCCCATTGAGTTGGCTGCCTTTTCACCATTTTGGCAAATTGTGCGAAAGTGTTGAATTTTGAGGAGGTCCCACTTGTCTATATTTTCTTTTGTTGCTTGTGCTTTAGGTGTAAGGTTTAAGAAACTATAGCCTACTACAAAATCTTGAAGATGTTTTCCTACATTTTCTTTTAGGACTTTTATGGTTTTCACTTTTATATTTCGGTCCTTGATACATTTTGAGTTAATTTTTGTATAAGGCATGAGATAGGGGTCCTTTTTCTTTCTTTTATATATGGCTATCCAATTCTCCCAGCACCATTTGTTGAATAGACTATCTGGCCCAAATATGGGCTTGACAGCCTGGCCAAAAAACACTTGACTGAAGATGTGAGGGTCTATTTCTGAGTTCTTGATGTGGTTCCATCAGTCAATGTGACTGTCTTTATGACAGTACCATGCTTGCTTTTAAGTGAGAGTCTTCCAAATTTGCTCTTGTTTTTAAAAGACATTTTTGGCTATTTGGGGCCCCTCACCCTTCCAAATAAATTTAATAATTGGCTTTTCCATTTCTGCAAAATAAGCTGATGGGATTTTTATTGGGATTGCATTGAAATGGTAAATCAGTTTGGGTAGAATTGATATCTTAATGATATTTAGTCTTCCAATCCATGAACATGGAATGTCCTTCTGTTTATTTGAGTCTTCTTTAGTTTCATTCAGCAATATTTTGTAGTTTTCTGAATACATGTCCTTTATGTCCTTAGTTAAGTTTTTTCCTAAATATTTGATTCTTTTAGTTGCTATTAAAAATGGATTTTTTTTTCTGCTTTTCTCTTCAGATTTCACATCAGTAGTGTATAGAAACACTATTGATTTTTGTGTATTAATCTTGTATTCTGCCACTTTGCACAACTTGTCTATTAGTTCTAATAGCTTTTTTGGTGATTTTTCAGGATTTTCTACATATAGGAACATATCATCAGCAAATAGTGCAAGTTGTACTTCTTCCTGTCCTATTTGGATGCCTTTTATTTCTTTATCTAGCCTAGTTGCTCTAGCTAGAAGTTCTGGCACAGTGTTGAATAACAGTGCTGACAGTGGCCATCCTTGTTTTGTTCTGGATCTTAGCAGAAATGCGTTCAGACTTTCACCATTGAGTACAATGCTGGCTGTAGGTTTTTCATAGCTGCATTTTTCCATATTGAGAAAGCTTCTTTCTATTCCTATCTTTGGAGTTTTTTAATCAAGAAAGTGTGCTGTATTTTGTCAAATGCCTTTTCTGCATCAATCAAGAGGATCATGTGAATTTTCTTTTTCAACTTATCAGTGTGGTTTATTACACTAATTGATTTTCCTTTGTTGAACTGCCCTTGCATACCTGGGATGAAACCCACTTGATCATCATGTATTATTCTTTGGAATGTGTTTTTGGATTCGGTTTGTAAGTATTTTGGTAAGAATTTATGAATCTATATTCTTCAGGGAGATTGGTCTGTAATTTTCTTTTTTGTAGTATCTTTATCTGGTTTTGGTATTAGGGTGATGTTGGCTTCATAGAATGAATTTGGTAGTGTTTTCTCCTGTTCAATTTTTTGGGAGAGCCTGATCAAGATTGGTATTAGATCGTCTTTGAGTAATTGCTTAAATTCACCTGTGAAACCATCTAGTCCTGGGCATTTCATCTTTGGGAAGTTTTTGATGACTGTTTCAATCCCTTTACTTGTGATTGGTTTGTTGAAGTCTATTTCTTCTAGGGTCAGTGTATGTGGTTTGTGTATTTCTAGGAATTTTTCCGTCTTGTCTACATTGTCTAGTTTTTTGGTATACACTTGTTCATAGTGTCCTCTTATGATCTCTCTTATTTCTGCAGGGTCAGTGGTAATGTCCCCCCTCTCATTTCTGATTTTATTTATTTGCATTTTCTGTCTTTTTTTCTTTGTCAGTCTAGTAAGGGTTGTCAATTTTGTTGATCTTCTCAGAGAATCAAATCTTGATTTTTTTATTCTATTGTTTGTTTGTTTTTTATTGTTGTTGTTCTCAATTTCATTTATTTCTGCTCTGATCTTTACTATTTCTTTCATTTGCCTTGGTTTGGGATTTGTTTGCTGTTCTTTTTCCAGTTCCTCCAGCTGTGTAGCTAGATCTTCAATTTTAGCTTTTTTTCTTTTTTAATGTAAACATTGAGGCTATAAATTTCCCTTTCAGCACTGCCTTTGAGTGTCCCACAGGTTTTGATATGCTGTAGTCTCATTTTCATTCATCTCAAGAGATTTGCTGAAATCTCTTGCTATTTCTTCTTTGACCCACTGATTATTTAATATTGTGTTGTTTAATCCCCATATATTTATGAATTTTCCCTTTTTCCACTGGTTATTGATTTTCAGCCTCATTCCATTATGAAGAAAGTGTTTTGTATAACTTCCATTTTTTAAAAAAGTTTTGAGTCTTATTTTTTGACCCAACATATGGTCTCTCCTGGAGAAGGATTCATGAGCACTTGAAAAGAATGTATATCCTGTTGTTGTGGGGTGCAATGCTCTACAGATGACTCTTAGGTCTAGTTCATTTATCATGTTATCCAAGCTCTCTGTTACTTTATTTATCCTCTGTCCAGATGTTCTATCCAATACTGAGAATGGTGTATTGAAGTCTCCAACTATTATTGCAGAGACATCTATTTCCTCCCTTCAGTTTTGCCAGTGTTTTCCTCCTGTATCTTGGGGCACTCAGGTGAAGGGCATAAGTATTTAGTATATTTATTTCTTCTTGGTTAATTGCCCCTTTTATTAATGTATAATGTCCTTCTTCATCCCTTATAACAGTTTTTTTTTCCTTCCTTATAACAGTTTTGCATTTAAATCTATTTTGTCCAATAGTAGTATTGTGTACCTCCACTCTTTATTTCCTACTGAACCTAAAAGACAAATGCATAAAATGTAATGAAAAAGCAGTGGTTTTGGACTCATAATGTATAAACATGTAATTTGTGACAAGATCTACCTATAGGTAGAGGAATGGAGACGTATAGGAACACAATTTGTGTATACTATTGAAGATAAGTTGGTTTCAAACAAGTGAGTGTGTTGTAGATTTAGGATGTTAAATTTAAGCCCATGGTAACTACAATGAAAATATCAAGGAATATCCAAGCTCATGGAGACTGAAATTAGAGTATAAGTTGCCAGGCCTAGGGCAGGGGAGGGGTTTAGGAAGACTGAGGAATTTGTATATAATGAGTGTAGAGTCTCTGTTTGGGGAGATGGGAAAATTTTAGTAATGGTAGGTGGTGAGGGCATCGCAATATTGTGAGTGTGATCAATCCTATTGAATGTTATGCTTGTAAGTGGTTGCGATGGGAAAGTTTGTATTTTATATATGTTCCTGCAATTAAAAAAAAAAACTATAGATACAATGACTTTTAAATGCAATACGTCATTCTTGATGGGATCTTGCAGAGGAAAACAGACTCCAAGGGTATTTGGACATACGAAAAAATGTATTATAGACTGTAAGCTTTATATCAATATTAAATTTCTTCAACTTGATAACTGCACTTAAAGTCGTTAACATAAGTGAATGTCCTTGTTCCTAGGAAATGACAATATTCAGTGTTCAACAAGCATGATGTATACAACCAACACTCAAGTGTTCAGAAAATGGGTAAGCAGATGGGTGGATGGATGGATGGATGGATGGATGAATAGACAGATTGATAGAGAGACAGAGAGATACGTGATAGAATGATAGAGCAAATGTTACAAAAAGATGAAAATGGTTGTTTTGGGTATCTGGGGAGTAGGCATATGTTGGAATTCTTTATATGAGGTTTGCATCATTTTTGTAAATGTCCTGTAAGTTTAAAGGTATTTCAAAATAAAACTAATACAATAAAACACATTGTTTCTATTTCACATAGAGTTCTCACCAACTTTGGGTATACCTTGTTGGCCTGATTCTGTGTACTCTAGGGATTCATTAAACCCACTCAAAGCAAGAACCATGGGTTAATAAAACTATAGCAGCCCAATAATTTATTTAATTATAATAGAGAACTAAGAGTTAACCTTTACTTAGCCTTCTAATATCTCAGTGCCTAGGATAGAGTATAATAAAGAACTGAAATATTTTCTAACTCACTTTCACCCACTGAACGGTCTGACAGAGCTTATTACATAGAAGATACTACTTGAATATTTGGTTTCTTTTAATTTTGCTAAGAAGAGAAGGGAAATCATTTCCAGTTTTGTCTATAGCTTCCATGGTATAATTTGATTGCAGCAGGGGAGAGAGGGAAGGGTACTTGGCTCTGATGACACCAATAACACTAGCATGTGCAATGAGAAATCTCTCATATGTAATGTTTTCAGAGCTAAAATTTATGCTATATGCTAAATATGACACAGAACAAGATGAATACTCACTGCTCAAAGCTAGCATATACACACATACATACATACATAAATACATACATGTATGCTTTAAAATTAGCACATTAGATTTCAGCTGAGACAAATGTATAATTAAAGAAGAGCAGAAGAGAGACAGAGAGAAAGGAACTGACATCTGTTGGTAGCCTACTCTTATGTTTGGAATACTGCTATTACCAATCTCACAATTCTAATGAAGAAAGACCAAAGGAAGAAGCTGGTTTTAATGCTAAAGTGGCCTAGTAATCCAAATAAACCATTTCTGATGTTGACATTATTTCTGCTTTGGAAACTGATAAAGCTCATCTTGTCCTACGTGAACAATCACTGCGGTGACACATTTTTGTTCAGCATTGCATGGAGATGAGAAGCAGTCATAACATTACAGGAAAGGAGAATGAAACTGTCATTCCAAAGTGAATGATAGTGGCTGTCATCTTACAAGTAAATCTTTGAATTGTATATTTGTAGCTCATGTATTGATTATTTCTGGAGATCAATATATTAAGTTAAAAGAATCCCATCAGTATATTATTTTTTATAAACAGAAAATGAAGATCAAATAGCTGTTTTATTCAATATAAAAATAAAGAGATGAAGGCTAAGAGATGATTTAATAAAAACAACCTTCAAGTACATTAAAACTTTTGCCACACAGGCAGATGTATAGCAATTGTTTTATATCCTAACAATAAAAGGAATAAAGATTGGATTAAATTTCAGTTGTAGAGGTTATTAAAAATACACTTGTAGGAGTGTTGGAGAGGATGTGGAGGAGAATGGTGAGAATGTAGAATGGTGCAGCCATTGTGGAGGACAGTTTGGCGGTTCCGCAGGAAGCTAACTATAGAACTGCCATATGATCCAGCAATTCCACTGCTGGGTATATACCAAGAAGAATTGAAAGCAGGGACACAAACAAATATATGCATAACAATGTTCATAGTGGCATTATACACTATTGCCAAAAGTTGGAAGCAACCCAAATGTCCATCAACAGATGAATGGCTAAGTAAATTGTGGTATATACATACAATGGAATATTACTAAGCTGTAAGAAGACATGCAATAGTAACATATGGGACAACATGGGTGAATTTTGAAAACCCTTATATTGAGTGAAGTAAGCCAGTCACTGAAGGACAAATATTACATGACCTCACTGATATGACTTGAACAAATTAAGCAGACTCACAGAGCTAGATTCTGGAAGATAGGTTAGCAGTAGGCACAAAGGGAGTAGAGTGTGGTGCTTAATAGGGGAAAACCTACGATAAGGTGGAAGGGGGTGGTTGGGCAGTGGATGGGGGTGATATGGTGCATGTAGGTGAGTGGGGTTGACGGTTCTGGAATATGAAGTGGAGTAGGGTGGGGAGGTTGGGTGGACTATCCATGGAACTGGGGAGAGGGCTGGAGGGAAGAATAGGTGAATTCAGGATTTGTAGGTCTCTGGTTAAAACTACAATGGTGGGAATGTTCTTTTGGCAAATATAGCAGGGGAGGGTTACTGGTCCAGGGTATGGGGGTGGAGGATATGTGGGATAGGGCACACCTGTAGCATGTTGTCTATGGAATATGAAAATGTTCATCTTGTCATAGTGTGGTATTTCAGTGGGTGGAGACCCACAAAATAAACAAGAAAATATTAAACTCCCATCCTGGGAAGTCCTGCTATGTTCTCAATTAAAGGGACAAGAATCTCTCCAGAACATAGGCAGTCCTAATAAAAGAAAACAGACCAATATGTCAAGCCCTCAATATTAATGCATGTAACTATGAACCTTATTCTTCAAAACTGAAACTTAGTGGTTACCATAGGTTCCAAGGGGAGTGGGAGAGAAGAATAGAATAGATGGAGCATAGTGCATTTTTAGGGCATTGAAATTGTTCTGCATGACCTTGCAATGATGTATACAGGCCATGATAAATTTTGTCAAAACCTATAAAAGTGTACAGTGCAAAATGTAATCCATAATGTAAATTATAGACTCTGGTTAGTAGCAATGCTTCAATATTTGTATATCAATTGTAATATATGTACCATACTCATGTAAGATGTTATCAATAGGGAAAAATTTGAGAAAGGGAGGGGGTGGAGTATAGGGGAATCCCCTACATTTTCTATGTGATTTTTTTGTAACCTAAATCTTCTTTGAAAATAAAGTGAAGGAAAAAAAAGACATTGGGGGAACAGATAGAGGAAATTTTCACTGTACCTAAAAGATAACATATCTCATGATGATGAAAGACACAATGAAAAAAAAAATATTTTATTTTATTTGTTTCTATTATTATTATTTTATTTTTTATTTTTATTCATTTATTTTTTGGCTTTGTTTTTGGGGAGGTTTTGGATCGCAATAGGGTTGCAACTGTGGCAGGGGAGGATCACTGATGCAGGGTGTCAGTGATGGGGGGGATGTGTGGGGAAGGGTACACCTGGAGCATGCCTTTATAGAATATGAATATGTTCAAATACTCGTGGGGTGTTGTCTCAGTGGGTGGAGACCTACAAAATAACCAAAAGAAAATTGAATTGCCATCCTGGGAAATCCTGCTACAATCTCTAATAGAGCAATAAGAATTCCTAGAGTGCAAGGGCAGTGCCTAGTGAAGGAGGACAGACCAATATGCCAGGCCCTTGATATTGATGCTTATATTTATGAACCTCATTCTTGTGAAATTATATATTGCCTAAGAGTTACCTCTTGAAAGCTTCCTTGTTGCTCAAATGTGGTCTCTCTCTAAGCCAAAGTCAGCATATAAACTCTCTACCTTCCCCGCCGCATGGGACATGACTCCATGGATGAGCTTCCCTGGCACCAAGGGATTATTACCAAGCACCAACTAGTAAAGCATTTGGGAAAAAAACATTGACCAAAAGGGGGAAATATTAAATACAAATGAGTTTCTATGGCTAAGAGATTTCAGAGTGAGTCAGGAGGTCATTCCAGAGGTTATGCTTATGCCTGTCTCAAGAGCTCATTGTATGCCACAGCAAACAGTGCCTCAAGCAGGGGTGCTCCTGAGGGCGCTAGAGACATCTAGACACTATAGGCAAGACAGACAATATCAGAAATTTGGCACCCTTTCAGTGGGCCTTACCTTGGAATATATGCTCCCCAATGTAACAGAGTTAGACTCATTTATAATTTCCCTACACTTGGCTCTTCTACCCCTTTAATTTAATCTAAGATTAGCACTATAATCATTAAATATATGTACCAGAGACTTAAATCTTTGGTGAGTTCATATGCTGATTTGAGGGGGAGGAGGTGCGGTATATGAGAATTCTCCTAAATTTTCTTTTTTTTTTTTGTACCCTATATGTAATCTAAAGCTTCTTTAAAAATAAATTTTAGAAATACACTTGTATAAAGTATTAGTTAATTTTGAAATGGTATTTTTTCAAATACCATCTCATTCAAATTTTAAAATACTACAGATGCTTGATTGGTGTAACTTTTGTCATTCTATTCTTTCATATGGAATGATATTGCCAGATAGGAAAAATTTGTTATGAAATCCTACTATCAAGAGTCCCTACCCATCAAGCAGTAGCCATTTGAAGAGAATGATAATGATATTAGAAAAATACAGTTTGAGTCAGCATTTTATCAGTTCAACAGGGGAGAGAGAACAAACTAACATAGGTATAGGCAGTAGTTGAGGTGTTAGGCAATAGACTATCATTGCCACCCAACCAGCATAGAACTAACAAGCATCATGAAAAGTATTTCATTATTTAACAGTAAATTCAATTTGTAATTCTAGATTAGACCCTGGACCAGATTTTGTATTTATTTTTATTTTACTTTTTGCTATAAAGGACATTAATGGCATAATTAGCCAAATGTGAATATGGTCTATAATATAAATTTACTGATTTTGCTAATGGTACTGTGATTATATAAGGAAATATCCATATTTTAGAAATAGTCAATAAAGAATTTACGGATAAAGGAGAGTATGTCTGCAACTTACACTTAGATAGTTAATTAAAAATATGTATACACACATGTATTTACAGGAAGAGAAAGGGTGATAAAGTAATACAGCAAATATGATAAAATGTTAACAATTGAAAACTTGCATGGAGGTGTATTGGAATTTCCCCTATTACCTTTGTAATCTTTTGTACACCTTAAATTATTTCCACATAAAAATCTTTTCAACTATCTGGTTATTACCAAAACTTATTTCAAGTGTTTTACCTGCACCCAAGTTTAAGTATTACATTATACTAGCTAGCTATAGAAAACACAAGCCTGAACTTAAATATGCCTTTCTCATAGCATGCATGGAATTTACAAATTTGATCACAAAAGGTACCAACTATTTTTAAATTAACTTACATCATTAAAAAATATACCAAGCACCTATGTGTGAATTGCCTAGTTATCTCTTCTTTCCAAATAAAGAATAATATACATAATTATGTTGGCTCAATTTTTCCTTTGAAAACTCACAGTCTCATTAGTTTATTAAACAATTAACCATTTTTAAAGAATTACTTTAGATCAACTATGGGTATAAGTATACTTTATAAAATAGACACAAGAAATAAAAAGTTTTATTTGAACAATAGACGTGAAATTAGAATAAATATTTATATTACATGCTTTTTCTTTCTTCTTTATAAACACAAGTACATAATGTTTATTTGAAATTCCAGTTCATTACAAGTTCACCCTTTAATGGGGCCCTTCCTCCTTAAAGACAATTTGAAAAACAACAAACAATTCAGATGTCACCGAAGTGAAAACATAGGATTCTCACTATTAACAAGAACACACTGTATCTAGGACAAGAGGTGGGGGAAGGTATGGGTGGTCGGGCTGATGAAACTGGACTGTCAGTGCCTGGTTGAGGAAAGGGGGTCCCCTGTGCCCGCATGGTGGCTGTTTCCACCTCTTCCATCCACCCCAACTGCTTCCCATGCCCATTCTGCCCTCACATTTGAAACTCCTTGAGACCCTGAGTATTTCCTTGGTCAGTGTCAGTAGGAGGCGGGGGAAGGAGCAGAGTAGAAACTCAGAGCCTCTTCCCTCAATGAGTCTAGCACTAGTTGTTATATTTAGGCAAAACTTTGTAGTCTTCTTTCCCTTTTATTGCAGGTTTTGATAAAAATACAAAACTGGGTTTAATATTTTATTTTCTATCAATTTTGAATTTGGAAAATTTGAACACCTAAGCTCTTCTGTACCTATTTAAATTAAAGGAAAAGAAGTCCAAGGGGATTGTAACTCAGAATTTGAGAATAAAGCATCTAATAGTAAACTTCAAGGTGTGGTCCCTGTATCTTCCCTGTCCTCCTTGCCCATGGGCTTTGGACATTTGCTCCAGTGGCTGGTGGATAGGTTTTTCATCCCTTCTATAGGCTCGGAGTTGGCATTTACATGATTCTTGTATGTGAACTTGGGTATTGAGTGTGTCAAGATAGCCCTATATTTCTGGTTTTATCCTGTGCCTTCTACATGCATGCCCTGAATGCATTTAGCAGGCTGATTCATAACCAAAGGGGAGATATGAAAATAATGGGACACAGGGACAAAGGTCATTGTTGTGTTATCGTGACAATAGTTTATCATTGTGGCAAAAGTTTAGGAGAAGAAAATGCTGCCATAGGACCTCATGCTTGGGAATAAATTCAGAACTCATCTTTGTTTATTGCATTTCTTCAAAGAGATTTGCTGGCTAACGAATTCCCCACCCTATTAGTTTTTTCCTGATTAAGCTGCTGTTCCTTATCTTTCATTCAGATTTGTTTCTCAAAGACACTAATGATATAGCAGATTTGGAGTCTTACTTGGTTGAAAGGGATTTATGCTTGCACACACATACATATATATGGGGAATAAGGAGGTTTATGTCATCCATGTGTGATACCAAGCTATGCTTGCAAATTACATGAGAGGACTTGAAAAGTTTCAGATATTTTCTTAAATAAAACTATAAAAACAAAGAGGATGGCAACATAAGCAGGTCAAACAAGAGAATTGTGAGATATTAGGGAATTAGATCACTCATAATCCATCCTATATTAGCTAAATTAAGACTTTTAGAAGCTATGTTATTTAAATGAAAAATAAACACAAAGTTCGTAAGACAATCAGTATTTTCAAATTTAACCCTGATTTGCTCTTTCTTGAGAATAGTCAAATTCTTTACACCCCTAATATTTATTATACTCAAGTACCTGGAAACCTAGCCCATCAGAAGTTATTTATTCAGCCAATCACCAACTAAAAATTTTTGAAGTGGGTTTCACCACAATTAGATGCTCCATAAGTTTCATTTGAACCTCCTAAGCTTTTTTTCCCCACCTTTATTAATAAGTTCTCAAATTCTTTTTCCCTCAGTGCCAATTAAGTAAAACAATTCTTCACAAAATGTTGACTCCTTAATGAATTCACTCTGGAGTTTCTTTAATTTAAAATGCATCAAAATATAATAACTATATTCATTAGTCTGGAATTGCCCATAACGAGCTTTTTTAAAACTCTTTAACAGGGGCAGGAGTGGCAATTATGTGGTTCATGGGACCAAATTTGCCAGGTAAACATGAATTGACTGAGGCTGTGAACAGTATGCAGGCTGTAGCCTAGGTGAATTGTACTTCCTAGAAATGTGAGGTTCTCAACTCACACCACCACATGTGGAAGCCTGGTTTGATATCCCTGGCAGTCTCCCTCTTCTTTCAATTCTTTTTATTCTCAAGATCTCATAACCTGTTGTCTCAAGGTTTCTGTCATCCTTAGGACTCTTTGCTTGGGATGTCCCCTCAAAGGAGCTCCACTACTGACCTTACTTGAGCTTTCTCTCTTTTTCTCTTTTTCTCTCCTTCTCTCTCTCTCTGTCTCTTTCTCTCTCTTCCCCTTCCTTCCCTCTGCCCCTCCCTTTTTTCTCTCACCTTCTCTCTTGTATCCTATATATACATATACACATACCTCACATATGCATAATCACATGCAAGCACACACACACACTTTTCCTTCTCACTTGTTGACTGTGAGTTGCCCCATGCAGCTTTCTTTTGGCTTACCTGAACACTTTTTAACAAACTAATCCTAAACAATTATAATCTAACTCTGTAGGCAAAGGTCAGTGTCTACAAGTGTGATCCTGACACTAAGAAGCAGACATGGGCGGATTCCTAAGGGAAATACCAGAGGCACTAAGGAGCCTGCCTGAGCAGGAAGGCTCACCCAACACAATGACTTAGAGTTGACACTCATCTCCTCCTTTCTGGTTTTAGGAGTTCCCTAAATGATGGGCAGATGAGGTCAAATATACATATATTTATTTTCCTTCAAAAGAAGACAATCAATAGCAATAATTTCTATAATGCTTACCACATGCCAGGTTAATATCAATTAATGTATTAATTATCTATTGTTGTGTGACAAATGACCACGGAATTAATTTAATAGCTTAAAAGATAAATACTTATACAATTCCTGAGGATCAGTATGCTGATCAACTTAGCTGGGTGGCTATGACTCAGGGTGTCTCATGAGGTTACAGTCAAGGTTTTGGTCAGGGCTGTAGTAATCTGAAGATTTTACTTGGGTGGAAGACCCATCCAACAAAGCTGTTGGCCAAAGACCTCATTTCCCCATGAGATGGGCCTCCCCATGGAGCTATTCACAACATGGCAGCACACTTCACCCAAAGTGAATGATCCAAGAAATAGAGTACAACCAAGACGGAAGCCACTGTGTCTTTTATAACCTAATTCAGAAATGACATACCAAAATTTCTGCAGTATTCTTTTGATCACCAAGCAACCCTAAAACACTATGGAAGGATACTACAAAAGTGTGAATACTAGGAGACTGGGATCAGAGGAGGCCATCTTAGAGACTGATTAAACAATTGACTTAATTCTCTTTGAAATAGGTACTATTATCATCCTCCCTACTTTACAATGAGAAAAATTGAGGCATAAAACTAATTCGTAATAGAATTGATATTCTATGCACCTAAGAATCACATGATGTTAATGTTAACCAATTACTTAACTAAATGTGGCTGGTGCTAATGCAGAGCAGAATTCCCCAGTACTTCTGGGAAATTCAAACAGTTCTTATATTAACTATAGCCAATGTTTCTTTAAAGCTCCTCTCTCTGTGGCTAACCTTACTTCTAGATAAAACATCTTATCCATATTCACCGGACATGTTGTTAAGCACTAGTATTAGTCTAATACCATATAAACTGCACATTATAAGAATAAAATTGTAAAATGTAATTTATAAAAGCAAGCTATGTACATTTGTGTTTCACAAGCTATTGCTTTAACTAAATATAACTCTTTCAGCATATCACTGAATTACAGAAGCAGCACTTTTTTCTGCTTCCCTAAGATTTTTGATACCAATTCAAATTTATGAATTTCTTATTAAATAAGTCTGAAATATGTCAAATACATTGAATTTCACAGCAGATACTACATTCCCCCTGAACGCTAATTAAAGCAAGACAATGATTATTAGCACAAACCCATCAACCCAGGATGTATCTGTTCAGATGCCAGAGCTAACTGAGTGGTCTAAGGAATAAATGAAGCAACAATCATATTACTGCCACCATGATCTCATTATTTAAAGTGTTATGAGATTATGCACCAGCTTTCTATTTTAAAGTAGGGGCACCTTTATTAGTCTTCTCTTGCTGCTATAACAAATGACCACAAATTTGGTAGCTTACAACAACAAAACTGTATTATCTTACACTCCTGCAGATCAGAAGTGTGATATGGGCCTTGTTAGGCTAAATCAAGGTGTTGGCATTCCTTTGTGAGGATGCTAGGAGAGAATCCCTTTCCTTACCTGTTCCAGCTTCTAGAGGCCACATGCATTCCTTGACTCATGGACCTCTTTCTTGACCTTCAAAGCCAGGAACAATAGGTTGAGTCCTTCTCAAATCACTCTGACTCACTCTTTTGCCACCCTCTTCTACTTTCAAGAACTCTGATTTCACTGGGTCCACCTGGATAAACTAGAATAATTTCCCTATTTTAACATGAGTTGATTATCAACTTTAATTCCATAAAACTGTGGTAGGCTGAATAATGGCCCCCAAAGATGTCTGGATCCTAATCCCTGGAACTTGCGACTATGTTATTGTTACTTTTTATGGCAAAAAGGAGTAAATTCCTTTTTACAGATTGTACTAAATTAAGAATACCAATAAGGGGAGATTATCCTGGATTATCCAGATGGGTCCAATGAAATCACATGGGCCCCCTAAGAGGTGGGAAGAAGGGTCACAGAAGAGAAAAGGAGGGGGGATTGCTTTGAAGATGTTATCCTGCTGGCTTTGCAGATGGAGTTTCGACCACTAGCCAAGTAATGCAGGTGGCCTCTAGAAGCTAAGAAAGGCAAGGAAACACATTCATCCCTAGAGCCTCTAGAACAAATGAAGCCCTAACAACTTCTGACATCCAGAAATAGAAAATAATAACTCTGTGTTGTTTTAAGCTACCAAGGTTTTTATTTTATTTTTTTAATTTTATTTTTTTAAAATAGCAGCAATTGGAAACTAATACAGTACAACCACAATATGTCCACAGATTCCAGAGATTAGGTTGCTGACATCTTTGGGGGGCTATTATTCATCCTACAATAGTATCCTTTTTTTT